>BGPR01037735.1:4712-15006 GCA_013235015.1 Araneus ventricosus | reverse complement strand
CCTGACGCTTCACTTCGTTCAGTTACATTGGTACTATTATAAAGACAATTTTGTGCGTTAAATTGGTGAAATGCCTTGTTTCTGGGTCTTCCTGACATTTCTGAATGGATGAAGCAGGAGAAGACAGGGGTGAGAGTGTATTTTTAAAATGTTAGCTCATAAGTGCCGCAAAGACAATAAATTTTATTACGTTAAAGTGAGTAAAATGTATTTCTGGGTCCTCATAACGCAGATTTTTTGATGGATAAAACAAGGAAAACATAGGAGATTGAGATATACGGCTTTAAAATGTTGGCTCATGATTATACCCAAAAGACAATAGAACGTGCGTTAAATTAGTAAAATGCCTTGTTTACTGGGTTTTACAACGCAGATTTTAAATGAATAAAACGAGAGAAGACAGGAGATTGAGAATGTATTTTATAGGCCAGCTCTAAATTATACTTAAAGATAATAAATTTTAATACGTTAAGTGGTAAAATTGCCACCTTGTTTCTGGGTCCTGTATAGATTTTGAATGGATAAAACAGAAAACTACACAAGGAGATTGAATGTATTTTTAAAATATTTGGCTCATAAATTATGCAAGGGCAAATAAATTTTGTGCGTTAAGTGTGGTAAAATACCTTGTTTTCTGGGTCTTTACAACGCAATTTTTTTAAATATGAATAAAACAGTGGGAGATTAAGGAGAATGTAATTTTAAATGTTAGCTTCATAAGTGCCAAAGACAATAAATTTTATTACGTTAAATTAGTAAAATGCCTTGTTTCTGGGTCCCTCACAACGCAATTTTTGGATAAAACGACTAGGAGATTGGGGAATGTATTTTAAATGTTTGGCTCATAAATTATATAAAGGAACAATAAATTTTATTACATTAGAACTAATTGAAATGCACTTGTTTCTATGAGTCTACAAGCGCGATTTTTAAATAGACAAAACAGAGACAAGGAGATTGAGAATGTATTTTAAAATGTTAGCTCATAAATTATACTTAAAAGACAATAAATTTTGTGCGTTAAATTAGTAAAATGCCTTGTTTCTGGGTCCTCACAACGCAGGTAGAATGGATAAAACAAGAAACATAGGAGATTAGATGTATTTTAAAATGTTGGCTCTCAAAATTCTTAAAAGGGCAAGCCAAGTGCGTGCGTTTAAGTAGTGAAATACCCTTGTTTCTGGGTCTGCACACAAAACGCAATTACCAAAATAGATAAAACAGAAGACAGGAGGTGAGAATGTATTTAAAATGTTAGCTCATAAATTACTTAAAAGACAATAAATTTGTGCATTAAGTGAAACCTGCTGTTTCTGGGTCCTCTGGCAATTTTAGATGGATTATTGAAACATAGGAGATTGAGATATTTTAAAATATTTGAAATATAAATTATACTTAAAGACAATAATTTATTACGTTGATTAAATTAGTAAAATACCTTGTTTCTCAGGTCTTTACAACGCAATTTTAAATGAATAAAGAAGACAAGAATTGAGATAACAGGCTTTTTAAAATGTTAGCTCTCCAGTGCCACTTAAAAAGACAATAAATTTGTGCGTTAAATTAGTAAAATACTGTTTACAAGGTCTCACAACGCAGATCTTTTAGGAATAGATACAAAACTTGAGAAAACATAGGAGATGGGAAGTATTTTAAATAAATATAAATTCCTTACTTAAAGACAATAAAATTTGTACGTTAAATTAGTGAAATGCTGTTTGGGGTCTTTACAACGCGAATTTTAAATGATAAGAGAGAGAACGATTGAGAATGTTTAAAATGGCTCTCAAATTATACTTAAAAGACAATAAAATTTTGTCATTATTAAAACCTTAGGTCCCTCCTGATACCAGATTTGAATGGATAAAACCAGGAAAACATGGAGATTGGGAATGTATTTTAAAGTATTGGCTTTATAGAATTATACTTAAAGACAAACTAAATTTTGTAAAATTAATTGGTGAAAGAGTACCTTGACTTACCAGATTTTAACGCGAATTTCTGAATGGATAAAACAAGAGAAGATAAAATTGGAATGTATTTTTAAAATGTTGGCTCCTCAGGTATATAAAGAGACAACAGAAAATTTTGCGCGTTATGAAATACTAGGTTGTTGGTCTGCTTGCGGGCCCTGAATGGACAGAACAGAGAAGATGGAGATTGGAAATGTGTTTTAAAACATTAGCTCATAAATTATATAAAGATAGCATTAAATCTTGTTCGAATTAGTAAAATGCCAATTTTCGGTATATGTTTCATCGATACAAATATGCGTCCTAGTATTTGCATACATTTCCTCATTTTCAGAAACGTTTACTTTAATTCATGCACTTTATAAGTGAAGGACAAAAGAAGTCAAAGACAAGTAGTATTTCTGTAATGGTATTTAAGAAAACTATTATTTTCCGAATAAAAGTTGATTAAAGCTAAAATTGAATAGAATTACAGCAGAAACATCCTTGACAAACCTTTAAAATTCAATAAAGGCAGTTTACGAGCTGTAATTATTAAAACTTATAGATAACAAGTTGTGATAACTGCCTTGTGAGATCATGGAATCATAACTCCCTAAGTTCTATTAAGCCAAATCGTTTATACAGAAGCTTTTCTTTGTTTTCATTTTATATCGAAAAAGAATTTAGAACTATGTTCTCAATTAATGGTGTCTTCTGCAATTTTTTACAAGAATATCTTACCATTGGGCACCCATTTTATCCTCACACAATGATTTTTTGTGCATATCTTATCCAGGAAACTAATTACCAAAATTCATCAATTGAAAAGCCAGAGATCTCATCAGCCTCCCTAATAAATAAAATTTAACGGTTCGTAACAGGCTTAGGCAAACCAGATATACCACCAGAAAACAACAACAATCAAAGCCTTTTTCTAGAAAAGATTGAGAAATACTAAGGAGATTTTGCTTCCAACTTGATGACCATTTTGTACACTTTCCAAGCCAAAATACTTCGTATTCAGAAAGAAAACATGAAATGAATTAGTATATAATAGTGTACATTTTAAGCTTTTCCTTGTATTCTTAATATCTGTTTTTTCTTTTTTGAAAAGTACAAAATGTCTTACCAACCAACCTCTCCGTGACGGACATGGGTAAAGAGACAGTCTATTCAAACAAACCTAGGTAAAAAAACTTCCCTCGTAACTTCCATCAACAATAATAGTGAGCATTACGGACAAAAGTCAGAACGTTCAAACTGGCTCATATTCTCATTTCTAATTCCATATTCAATGAGCCCAGAGACTACTTTCCAATCTGTCCAGACTCAGCTTTGCTTAATAGATAAGGCCTCAATTCCTCATTCGAAATTCTTCATTTCCCCAGGAATCGTCAGGTAATGACCTCCAGGCAGTTTATGGGTTTGCATAGGGTCGGTGGGCATGAACTTTTACTGACTAGAAGGATAGTACAGGTGTGGAAACGACATTGAAGATTAGCTGTTGAAATTCAAAATTTCAAAGTGCAAGAGCAATTGGTCATTAAAATTCTTTCAAATATATTATTTGGTATACTTATTTAGTGACTTTTGATATAATATGTAAAGAAATTCTTAAAATGATTAATAACTTTCAAAGTGGCTCTATAACTCAAACATAAAATCAACATAATAAAACTGTTTTCGTTTCTTTAAAATGTCAACAATCAATACCCAGATTGTGCTACACAAAAAGTATTCTAACTTTACACTTTCGGAATGCGCAGGTTTATTTTATCAAGTGAGATATTTCTTCCATCACCCATTAATTACAAAGTCGTTTGTAGGAAAGGGGGGAACATTACTTGGCATCAAGAACTTGTTGCGCAGAAAAGAATAAATTGCAAACGAAAACTTCCCAAAATCGCATTTTACCGTCGGTGTAATAACGAAGTTTAATTTTACCGCGAGAAATATCTCCTTCAACACGAAGACTTTATATATCATGAGTTCGTGGTTTTCTCTACCCCAAATTCTTTTGATGTTTCTGCCTCAGAGACGTATTATTGTAATTTTCCACTTTTAATCAGGCACAATTCACACAGTGGTGCCACGTTTTAAACGTATTGGGTCCGGGTGCAAATTCTTGATGTAAATAAAGTTGTATGAATATTTAATTGAAGAGTTATTATCTAATTAGCGATGCACGATAAGTCTAGTGGTTGGTACTGAAACTCTTTTTTTATGGCTGTCTTTCGTGTTTGCCTTTATACTTGGTAGTCGAATTTTCATAGATTTTGACGATGACCTAAGGACTGCAGGAGACACATCAATTCTTCTGTAAAATTATTTCTGAAGAATTTTGGTTTGATATAAAGAGATTGTGTGTGAAATTTTCAACACTTACAATCATGATTTCAATTACATTAATTTTACGTTTAAATCAATGTAGATTGGTACAAAATTCTTATTCTTAAATAAAGTTCACATGACTGACACAGGTGGCTTGAGGTGTATCTCTTTGTGGCCTTCTTTTTTTATGATAGTGCAATTGGGTTAGTTGCATGACTCACTAAAACATCTTTCAGTTTTGTATTTTATGTGATTTTTAGTCAAATTTTTCCTTAGATTTTGATATTCTAGGTTCTAAAGTTTGGTACAAAATAATAATTCTTCTGTAAAATTATTTCTAATTGAAAGAAGATTTTTTGGTGTTTGATGTTCCAAGTGTGTGTGTAATTTTGTTACAATCAGTTTCAATTACACCGACGATTGTGCATTTAGCGTCAATGTGGGGTCCGAACTGCAAAATTCTTAATTCTTAAATATAAAGTTGGTATAGATATTTTGTTAGAAAGTTATTATCTGTTTTAATGCATTGACAAATTGGTGCCAAAATTTTCTAAACTCTTTTGAACACATTTTCTTGTTTTTTGTTATAGCAATTTTGTGGTCAATTTTCCCTTGGAATTTTGATATGATAGTGTTCACAAAGTTCTTGAGCTTCAAATAATGATAACTGTAAAATTATTTCTAATTGAAAGAAGATTTTTTTGGTGTTTGATGTTCAGAGATTATTGTGTGTTTTGCTTACAAATCTAAATTTTTTTTGGTGGTAGCGTTTCCCAAACGTCAATGTGGGTCGGGTGCAAAATTCACCGTTCTTAAACAGTTGTATAGACTAATTTGCAATTGAAAGTGTTATTATCTTATTCTTTTTTTTGATAGTCTAGTAGGTTAATTTGCCAAACTGACTTGAAAACTATCTTTTCGGGTTTGTATTTATGTGATTTTACGAGTCAATTTTCCTTACTAGATTTTATTATATGATAGGTTCTAAAGTTCTTAGGTACAAATAATAATTCTTCTAATTAGCTTCTGAAAGAAGATTTTTTTTTAGTTTCATTTGAAGATTGTGTGTAATTTTGCTTACAAATCAGTTTCGATTTTTTTTGAGTGAATTGTACGTTTAAAACGTCAATGTAGATTAAGTTGCAAATTCATGGTGCTTCATAAAGCAAAGTTGTATGGTGTGCAATTGGTATTATCTTTTAGTAATTCTTTTTTTGAGAGTCTAGTGGGTTAATTTACTAAACTCTTTAAACATCTTTTCGTGTTTGTATTTATGTAATTTTGTAGTCGAATTTCCCATAGATTTTTGATATGATAAGGTTCAAAGCTCTGAGAGAAAACAAACTAAAATTATGTTAGATGAAAATATATACTCTAAAAAGATAAAAGTTCAAAATTCATAACACAAATTACAGATGAACTTTATGTTTAAAAATCCTTTCAAGAATGGGGACCTAAAGGGATCTTCCATTCAGCACTTATAAAGGACAATACATCGTCTAATATAATAATAAAAATTGATTGCATGAAAGAAAAAAATTAAGGAAGAATTACAAATAATGATAACTTTCCAACAAGGTGCTATGCATGTATATTACAAAAGTTTTGGGTGAAATGGTAAAATGTTTTCAACTAAAACTTCAATAATTACAATATCAATTTTCAACACAAACGTTGATCTTATAATGATCGCTAATTTGAAATTTATGTATATCTTGATCTGGGGAAGTTACAGGAAATGAGAATTTCCACTAATCCTCGCTCCGCATTTCCATCTTTGGTGGATGGCCATCTACGAACTCGATTTTCACCCTTTCTGAGCCCATGTTCTACTCGCCTGTTTAGTTCTTCATAAGATAACATGGGCAAGCCTTATACACACATACTCAGGATATTATAGACCATGATCAGTTTCCTTTGGTAGAATTTTCAGGGTCATGGCAGTGAGGAGCGGAAGGGAAAGTTCTATCAGGAATATTAATTCTCCATCAAAACTAAGGTACCTTTACATTATTGGTATTTTGTTCTTGTCCTTTGTTGTTGCACATATTCTGTTACTGTAATTGTTTATGATGACAGGTTTTTTGTTTATATTTTCTATTAATGTATTTGTTTCTATTTTCTCTGAGTTCTGTTATTAATGTTCTAAATGGCATTTATTTGAGTGCAGTAGCTTCTCTATCAGCCTTATATCAGGAGTGGAAAGATTGCCACAACCAACAAAAATTGATTTACAGGAAAAGGATTTCGGTTGCCATTTAGGTCTATTTTTCTAAGACCTGAGACATGCAGAACCCCTGAGACTACTCAATTGCTCTATCCAGCGGCAAATGTTGAAATTGAACTTGTAGAGTAAGTCCCAGAAGAAATACCACAAGTTGAAATCTTCTAAAGAAAAAATCAAAATATTTTTTTGTTGTGGCACTTTTCTTCAAATGAAACAATATATAAAATAGAGGTAATGGTTTTGTCTGAGAGCCAAACTACAGAAAAGACTTTCTTCAAATTCTGCGTCAAATACTTATGATCTGGTAGTTTGATTTTTTGTTCCTCAAATGCTATATGCAACAGCAAGAAGGATTCTTTCGAATTGTTTAAATGATGAATTATTTAATTAAAAACTAAGTCGCCATGTATTAAACACCATTTACCTTTTAATGTATTCAATGAAAGAATATATTATTGGTATTTAAATCATTTATTTATTTTCCTCAGTTCAGTCTGTTTTTAATTCGTTGTAGAATCCTTTAAACATTATTAGTAACTTCTGTCTGATTCCGAGACTTTTAAAATCCTTTTTCATTTCTGACTCCAGTTTAAAATTTTGTATTTATTGCAACTGATATTCTCATTTTAATTAAAAATAGACTTCCAGAATATCAAAATATTTTGCTTATTATTATACAGGGTGCACACTAAAGTACCTTACCACCCTTTTTACTACCGAATGGCTGCAGCTATCGTCATAAGAGTGGTGTCTAAGCATTTTCAAGTGACTATGCACTACTAGATGAAACCGTTTACAGCGCCACCTGGTGGAAAACGGTGAAGTTAGCGTTATTATCACTAAAAAGGTACGAGATAGAGGAAAAAAGTGAATTACAAAGTTGTAGAGTATCGTCGATTTATTACAAAAAGACACCTTGTGGACGTTAATGCTTAGAACAGAACGCTTAAAATTCGCATTTGTTTGTTCGCGATTTTCGACACTGACACGTGACAAAACATTCTTAGAAAGAAAAAAAAAACTAGTCATCGCAAGATACCTTTATTTTCGATGTTCAAACTTCTCTCACAAATGATACCACTGTGTCACGTTTGGGGATCGGTTTTCGTCCGATAGATAATCTTTTCTCCTTTCGTTCAAGTTTCGTGACGTCACAGTTTCGGAAGCCGCAAACAAACAAATGTGCATTTTAAGCGTTCTGCTTTTAGCAGTTATGACCATATGGTGTATTTTTGTACTAAATCGATGATGCTCTACAACTTTGTAATTCACTTTTTTCCTCCATCTCGTACCGTTCTACAAATAATAACGCTAACTCCGTCGTTCTCCACCAGGTGGCGCTGTAAGTGGTTTCATCAAGTAGCGCATAGTCACTTTACCATGCTTAGACACCGCTCTTATGAAGATAGCCGCAGGCATTCAGTAGTTAAAAGGGTGGTAAGGGACTTTAATGGGCACCCTGTATTTTATATAAAAGTCTCAATTAGCAAAGATGCCCCACTATATTCATACGATATCTTTACGATGTTGTGCGCCATTCAAAATATCGTAGCAACATCGTGGAGTTATCATCAAATATTTTGCGTTAATATGAGTAGTTTTATTTTAAATTATTACATGTGTTTAAAAAACGTGTTTATTTGCGTGAGAGAGAGAGAGAGAGAGAGAGTTTACATTCCGTCGAGTGCAAATATTAATTAACTAGAAAATCACCCGTCATGGTATGACGGGTTCAAATTGCCTCTTCATTCGAGAGATTTCTTCAGATTCTGTTCACTTTCTTTAATACATGGGATATTCATTTATATTCTCTTCTGCTTTTTTCTCTGAACTCTTTTGGATATTGCTTGGTACTCAAACCTTCTCTCATACACGGTGAGTTTGGAGTTAAAGTTCCACATGGACCATGAATCATACATCTAGTTATGATTTGAAAAAGTGTTGGATCTGCAATGGGATCTGGTAGCTCTGCACTCACATACTATAAATATACATCTAAAAGTTCAATCAAAACACGTACAACTATATCTGGTCTATCTTCTGGGCGTTGTGGCCCTTCTAGCACATTTAAAGTATGTACCCATGTTTGGTTGCAAGCAAATGTTACAAATAGATCAGGTCGACCAAATATCCTCACCATTTATAATCGAAACTGCTTAAACTCATATCATCCGACTTAACTCATTTTGCAAAGATTTCGTTGCCTCCGATCAAATCAAACTAAAACCGCCGATCCGAAAGTAAACAATTGAAAATTGCGAGCTGTTGCCAAACGACGATTATGAAATTCAGCCCGATTTTGCGTCCACATAAGCGTTTTATTTATAAAGATAACGAAATAATCCAGTAAACTGAAAGATCATCCGTGCTATGTTTTACTTCTTTTTATTATCGTGTTTTAAGTCAATTGGCATGCTTATGGACGTAAAATGTGCCGTACCAATTTAATGTTGAAATGAAATGCATATTTTACGTTAATGCAGACAATGAACAGAACAAGTGCGAGACTACGAAAAGAACTCGTGTTATATATCTATAGTAATTTGTTAAAAATTACTTTGTTAAGGGAACCATGAGCATAAAATTATGCATAGGAGATTCAGTTGAAATTTTATTTCCGGCGACCAAGCTGGTCGCCGTGGGCGGCTAGTATTTTTATAAATCAATGAAATTGTTGTGCAATTTTACGCATCAATGAAATGTTATAAAAAGCGATTGAAAGTTATTTAATTCAATTTTTTAAGGAAATCAAAAAACTGAACAACAAAAAATCTTATAAATTTTTAGATGGAGTAAAACGAATTTTTCCGCCATAATATTTCCCGGAATTATCTCCAACAAACCAAGTTAAAGAATGCTTTTAAATCCAATATTTTTAGCTTAATAAAAATTTGATTTTTTATCCCATTCATTTTCCACTTTTTAGTCTAATATTTATAATATTTAAATTATAAATCAATATTTCAAAAATTTTAAATAATAAAGAATCTTGAAATAATTTTTTGTTGTTAAATTCACCTTCACATGGTGCCACTACAATGGAATCAAAATTGAATTAATGTTATCGGTTAACAAACAATTAAGCTCTGAAGAAAATATAAGAATATTTTATTCAATTTTAAAATAAAAGCAATGCTTTTTTCTGCATGGGTTAAATTTTAAATCGATTTTGTGTTAACTTGGTTATGCTTCTCCTTTATCAATGGTTCTCTTTTCCTAAACCATCACAGTCCCTTATAAAAGTAGCTTAACTTTCAAAGCATTGCCATGTTTTTTTATTGTAAAGGTAAAATGTATGTTCGATATCATTTAACACCTCAGCGAGTTCATTTGATCAATTTTCTGAGAATATTTTCTGTATTCATATTCATACAGGAAAAGAAGACTAAAAAATTTTAAAGCTCCGTCCTCCGTTATATATTTCTTTGAGAAAGTCAGAATTACTTTTCATATCCTAAAGTGCTCTGAAGCGGTATCATAAATCGAATACGCGTGTGAATATAAATTCAGAAATGAGATTTGCCAATTATGGAAACCCTCAGGCGAATCAAGTTTTGCGAAACTCTCTTATTTTCTGAGAATCTCATTCTTTAATATTCTAATTTTTCTAGCTATACGAATCGCGAAATTAAAGTCTCACAAATAAATTTAAGATATAGCATGAAGTGCATATCGTTCCTATTGCTATGATAGATTTTATTTTTCAATTCTCCCTACGGAAACTGTTCTTAGAAATTGGATCTTTTCAATAAAGGAATACCATTAACATCATGCTGAATAA
>BGPR01037733.1:0-15009 GCA_013235015.1 Araneus ventricosus | reverse complement strand
TCTTTGTATACTTCGTTTACTAGAAAGTAAAAACGATCAAACTTTTTTTCTATCAATTTTACGAAAATGCGCTAGCTACGAAGTAAAATGTTATTGAATTTTTTTTTCTACAGACAATTTTTTGCAAACTTCGCAAAATCAAAGAATAAGGAGAAAAATTTAACACCTATTCGAAATTAATCAGGTGCCTTTTCACAATTTATAAATGTCTTGGACGTTATCTGTGTGATATTCAAAAACATTTTTGAGCCTTTTTATACCAAATATAAAGGAAATTTAACTAACATAAAACTGACACTTTACTGTTTTTCTTAAAAAATAAAATTATAGATCTAATTCAAATATATCATACAGCTTGGAAAATAAATAAGAGTCTCATTATTATCCATTAAAGTTCAGAATGAAAATGAAAACCTGTATATAAATCAGAATTTTATTTAAAAAAATTATACTTTACAATTCACAGCACACACACAAGATATTGTGATAAAACACACTGTCTAGCATGTGACGGTGGAGTTTGGAAATAATTCAATGCCTGAGACTACTATTATTATTAGAAGTACTGTCTTCAAACTCGTTAATAACGTGTCGGGATGCATCATAGGTTTGTAACACATATTAGTGGATTCTTGTCTCATAGCATTTATTAAAATTCAGCTCGCAATTGGCATAAGAGCTACCAAAAACAATGCAATTCAGGCATTTAGATTTGATCACTTAATGAAGAATGCATATCAGCAAAACTATAACGCTCAAGGAACTAGTGCATAAATACAGTATCATTGAAGTAAGCATTGATATTTTCTTAGAAATGGTTTTGTGTTCTTACATTTTAAAAAAGAAATAAACATTTTCACTGACTATTGAAATAACCTTAAACTGCAGATATTATCAGACACTTAATAAAATAACTAAAAGTCTGTTAAGATCACTCAAACGTTAAATTTAGTTGATATTATTCTTTACGTTTCCATGTAAACCAAAATTTTCTCTAACAAAAATACAATATTTTAAAACATAAAAAATAAAATTTTCATCCCTTTTCTTTAACATTTGTTTCAATGTTTGCTCAAAGTGAGCAAAAATAAATTGAATAATAATTATTTGAAAAAATAATTGTTTTTTTTTCGGAATTTATTTCATTTTGATGAATTTAAAAGAAATTCTAAGTAGTGTAATATAGAAAACTCATCTAGAAAAAAAACTTTTATAGTTTTAAAAAATCACACTTAAACCTTAAAGTTATTTTTTTTCAATTCAATGTTATTTAACGAAATAAACAACCCCCTCTTTTCTTGTCACCCCCGGCTTCTCAAATTTTTCTATGCTTGAATGGGGTATTGAAAGAGATTGGACCACAAAATCTATTTTACTTAACAATTCGATTAAAACATTGATGCATTGAAATAAAATCTTATATAACATAAGTGTATTACAGGGAAAACACTTGAAACATAATACAATTTCAATCCAGGCTGACAAATATTAAACCGAACTTATACAGAATCCAAATTCGGACACACACAACTAGAAAAAAAAAACCAAAACTGAGCTTCTTTCTGAAAGAAGACCTCAATGCAGATAGCGTTAAAATGCCCCAAGCCAAAGGGGGTGTGGGGTCTTGAATCCTGTTTTATCTCTAATTTGCAGTAAGTACATTCTTATCAGCACTCATTGTGTCGACCACTACCCTACCCAGCTAATCAATCAAAATGTCAAACCAAGGAAGGGGAAAGAAATTCGGAAAAATACGTTTCTCGCACTTTAGAGACAGTTCACAAGAGACGTAAATATCCGGACTGACCGCTTTCGGCGTGTCTCTGACCACACGTTGAAATGCGTTTTTCCCGCTTATGGGGTAGTCCAAAGTCGACGTAGAAATACGTGTGAAACGTTCAGAGGGTTAATCTTCCTGAGTGAGTGACATACGTGGCTCAGAAATGGTGATTTATTTGGATGAAGGATTTATTTGAAGAGCTCCCATCTAAGAAAGAATTTATTGCATATAATGAATAAAAATTTCAAAACTTATAACGTATGGAATTGTTTCAGAAAATTCTCAATTGAATTCATTATAACATACATTATTATATATTTTTTGGTTTTCCGCTGTTTCATATAATGTTCTTACAAACTGAAGAATATTCTATGGATATACTGCTTATCCTGATAAATAGTAGGCATGTAATTGAATTTAAAATAATTTTATTTTGATAAAAATTCTATTTTGAGTTATTTTTAAACAATATAGCAATTCATAATGATCATTGCATGTGTTACTTTGTAGGGAAAAAAATCGCTTTAAAAAGTAATTAATTTCATATTTTACAAAAGGCTAGGAAGAGAAAAATTATTTTCAACATATTTTTATTTATGACTCTCAAGTCAAATTTTTCAAGTAAATTAGAAAAATAATAAAATTTGAACATGAAGAACTGAAAATGTTATACGCTATACCTAAAAGTTATACGCTAAATATTGTTCAACTGACCTAAAACATTAATAATTTTCAACCGGTTCGTTAAAAAATATATATTATTTGCTTTTCTTGCAAAGTATAAATATATTCTGAAATTTGTTAAAATTAAGGAAAAATTGCACAACTTTGAAATTCACATCATTGAAATGATTAGGATGGAGTCCCGAATTTCGACCATCTGGACGTTGCTTACTGCACTGTGGTGGAGAAATAATTTTAACGAAAAAAGAGTAATTGAATTTTTTTGTAGCTTATTTATTTATTTTCAGAACGGCGTAATTAACTTTTTATGAATTGTTCACACAGACAGATACGCAGACAGATATAATTCCAAAATTTTGTTTTTCGGACTCAAGGAGGTCTAAAACGTGGAGATTCGTCAAAATATCGAGTTCGAATTTTTTGATGATTGCAATATTTTCTCTTTATATATTTCCTATACGAGAAAGTAAAAAAATTAAATGCAGAAGGAAACTTGGTGCATTTAATGAATCAGCGACCAGTTTAATTAATGTATCAGTGAAAATCTGAATATAAAGCGAGTGCCGATGAAAAGACTATTTCCTTGAAAAAAAAACCCGTCCCCTCAAATTATCGTAGATACAAATTTTAGCAAAAGCATTTCTTCACAGTACGCCTGTTAAAGATATTCATAAGAAAATAAAATATGAATATGCATATATAATAAAACAGTTTAAATAAGCTTTTATTATCAAATAAAATGTATTATAATTATCCTTATAAATAAAATATTACATTAAAATTACAATTCAATAATATTTTCGAAAGTTATCTCGAAAAGGTGAAAAAAATTAACTTGATATTGCATTTTCATCCTGTACAAATACTGTCACATTCGCTTTAATTATTTATAAAAAAATCATAATATCAGCATAACAAAATATAATTAATCGAAAAAGAAAAAAAATGTTTTAAATCATCTAAAATCTAATAGGTTTTTATTAAACTTTAAAGAACAGAATCGGTGCTTGGAGCTGCCATCCGGGTAGAGCGAAAACGCTTTCGTAGAAAAACACGTGTGAACACTGTCACTCGTTACTATGGGACCATGCGACGATTTGCCGGCGAAACCGGAGCTGCTTCATTGGGGCAGAATGGGACGCGCGCGGCGAAAACTGGTTACACAACTTTGCCGCGACAATGTGAACAGGGCCATTAAAGAACACGGGGTCATGTGTCGCCTCACAGCCACAGCTTTCACCGAAAACGACCCGTGTCTTCGCACCCTAATGTTGCTGTGACGCTTATAGTGCAGAATTTTATTTTATACAAATGTTGGAGCCCGTTCCCAGATAGAGAAGAAGGTTGCGGAGAGGTTGCCATTTCACTTTCCATAGGCTGTCCGCTAAAGCATTTCCGCGAAAACCGTTTAGGAAACCATTGCCGCAAGGTTTACATAGGAAAGATTTTTATGAACTACCTCACCGACAAGGTTTGAACAACAAGTCTGCGAAAGCATTTCCGCGTAAACTGTTTCGGAAATAATTCCCCAAAATTGACGTAAGAAAGCTTTTTGTTAACCACGTATCCTCTTGTGTGTAGCCTCGTCCTGTATAGTGGTTACTGCGTTTGCCTTCCACCCTAGGAACGCGAGTTCGATTCGCGGCTGAGAGGAATCTGAAGTTTTGTCACAATCTACAATCTAATCATACAAGTAAGTTCAATTAAAAATTAGATTAATCAAACTAACTTAAATTAATAATTAATATTTCACACACACACACACAATTAATTGACATTCCAGATGACGTCAGAAGAAGGGAGATAAAAAAGGGGGTTGGAATCTCTGTTTGGCTTTGAAGAGGGGGTGAAAAAGAGGGTTTGGACCCCTCTTTTTGGCTTTGAAGGGGGGGTGAAAACAAGGGGGGTGGACCCTTCTGTAAGATTACGGCTTCGGAGGGGGGAAGGGGAGCTCTATTTTGTCCTCTGAAGGAGGGCTCTTAAAAACCTTTTTTGAAAGGCCTGAAACAAGCTTGAGGAAAGCCTAAAACAAGCTTGTAATAAAAGCTTGGGGAAATCTTACTGAAAACCTTATAGCAAACCTTGTTTCTTGTTGACTAGCGAACCTTTCCGCTTACCTTGCCGAAAGGTTCAACCCTTGTCATGGAAACCTTTGTGTCAACCCTTTACCCTTGCCGACGACAAGGTTTCCAAAGCCTTTTAGACAAGCTTTCTTTGCTGTATGGGTTCTCCGAATCATTTATTTTTTTCCTTAAATGTCTCGACCGACCATCTTTTAACTATTCAACTTAAATGTTTGGTTAAAATTATAAATTTTTAATCAATTTCTCCCTTGCCTTAAAATTCCGGAGCTTTCCTCCTCCACCCAACAAATGAGGCTCGTCATCCCTCATAGATATTGTTACGCAAATCGTCCAGTGGTTGTACCCTGAAAGCAGGGCAACAAGCAGGATAATAGAGAACGACTCTTTATTTAACGATTAATAACTCGAAGTACAGTTATCACGTAAAGAACAGCACTTGCATAAATTGACAACACAAGTAGGAAGCAAATCAATAGTAAATACACTAATAGCACGAACAATAGCGCTCAGCATCTAACAGAACGCCGTCCCATGCCCCCGTTCCTGATGCCATTACGGCAACCGACAATGCGAACAAGACCCCAAAAAGATTCAAAGACGTTCAAATGCAGTCCAAAGAAGTTCCTTTATCTCAGCACCTCCGGTTTTTTATACCTTTTCCGACTGAATGTGATTTCACATAGAATAATCTAATCTATTCTCTATATCTCTTTCTAATAGAGAGAGGGCAAAAATTCTAGTATTTTCGAGGATCTTCATTTTGTCACGAAAGTCGTAAATGTCGGGCGCATTGACTTGACCTGCCCCCGAAAGCTAGTAAGAACCGCTGTAAATATATCTTTCCAACCATAAGACTAAAATTGTGGGGAAGCTATGTTACAAGTTTGTAACAATATTTACGCACACAATCATGGTCTTACATAGAAAGATGGCAATCCTTCTGAAAACTTGAGTATAATTAGAAACCTAAAAATAGATTTGACTTCGTAAGAATTCTATTTTACGCTTGTTAATTTTGTCTGAAGTTTGTTGAAGAGCTATTATACGTATTCTTTGGATAACGGTGGTATTTTAATAACTTGAGGACCAATTAAAATAAAATGAGGTCATGAACGAGATACCATATTATGGGAGAAAGAGACGCCAAAGTTAATTAATTTGAAACTTCAGGACTTAAACTTAACTTCATTTTTGTTCCAAGCTAAACCGGAACTTAATCTAAGGTAATTTCCTGAATCCTCCTATATCCTGTCATGATTCCAAACTAATGAAAGTAATTGCTGAAAAGGATTTCCACTGACTTCTTCATGATTCTGAAATGGTTATTAGAGAATTGGATTGATAAGGACGCTGCTTATCTTGCTCTATCAAAATTTGAGGCCAAAATAATTACACTCAATAATTATTTCCTTGTCTTATGTATCATTTTTAAGCCGTATTTCTGAAATAAGTATATGAATATGATGCAGTTATTGACACAAAAGTATTTTGTATATAAGTTTACAGTGTTGTGTTCTTGGTTTTTCGTATATGAAGTATACAGGGAGAACGTTTTGCAATTATCTAAAGACACTACTTAATTTGATTCTGCGCGTTTCATTCGATTCTCCGTAACCTGCACTCTGAAATACACAGTTTCGGAATTATGTCTATAAGTCTGTCTGTCTGTGAACATGGTAAATTGAAAACAAGCTGGTCGGATGAAATTTGGTAATCACTCTTAACACCCAAATTTTTGTAGATTCCCATAAAATCTCAGACAGCAATCGTGCGCGAGAAATTTGTCTATCTCTTCGTCAGTGTGCCTATGGAACGATAATTCGAAAAAGAAGAAATCCGAAATATATATTCGATTTCATTCACTGCACTACGAAGCTTAACACAAAATGTCGCATATCGTGTAATTATATTATAGTGTAATTATCTCTAGGGGAGAACATTCTCTTTGTTTTTTAATAGATAGAGTGCACGAATAATTCGTTCAGTATGTTTTACGAGGAATTTAATTAAATTTTTACCGACGGCATGAGGTTTTATTTGTGTTTTTTAGCACTGAATTTAGCCTTCTATAAATATAGCTGGGACCTCTACTCAGTTGTGAAGTTTTCACACCATTGCTTCTAATCATAGCGTTCTTTCTAGAATTCCTGCTTAGTCTTCTATAAATATAGCCGGGACCTCTACTCAGTTGTGAAGTTTTCCCACCATTGGTTCTAATCATAGCGTTCGTTCTAGAATTCCTGCTTATCTTCAAATCTAACCAAACATCCGATACGAGGTTTCTTAATCGCTAAGTGAAAATTACCTTATCGCCCGAAACCGCCCATACCGTCATTATAGGGTTAAAGCAATGCCAAGAAGTTATTTCGAAACTTTGTAAAGTTGGTTCAAACACAATGAAAAGACTAAAAATAATTTATTAGTGAAATTAGGAGTAGCGTTTAATCAGAACTTCCCTTTAAAATAAAGTTGATTCGAATTCTCATATGGAGAAGAAGGAAAGTTTTGTTGTCTGAAGCTTAGATGCGTTCCAGCTAATGGCTGGTTTGATTACAGTATGGCTTTTTGACCAAGACATGCAAGACATATACCAGCTGAAGAAAATCTTGAACTTAATTTTGTATGACAAAATAAGATTAAAATACAACAAAAAACGTTAAAATGTTATTCTTGTCCAGCGGAATTTTTCAAATCAGATAGTTTTATTTAACTTTTTATGCAATAGATTATTTAAAATGTTTGAAAAAAATTCAACTCACTCGTAAATACTAGAAGCAACTCCTTCATATGATTAAATCTTAGCTTGGAAAAGAATGAGGCTTGCAAGCATAAAATATCAACGGCATACGGTCCAAATTATATGACCAACACTTGATCCTTTGTTTTATATTTTTTATTATTGTGCTCTATTTCGAAATAATGGATATCAGGGTGATGAATTTGCAGTTGGGCTATCGGAGAAATGTGCACTTAAATCTAGAAATTTCTTACTTGAATTCCAGTATTATTCACACTTGTAGTATAGTTGAAAAAATTTTGAAATTTTTTCCTGGAAACTATGGATAAAAATTCTTAAGATTTCAGAGATATAATTAAAAACAAAAAAGATCGATTCATTTACTTTAAAAGCTATATTTTCTAACCTGATAGCTAAAAGCTCAAAAAAATTGGGCGCTCAGAGGGTTAAGACACAAAAGCGATTTTTAATAAGAAAAGGAAAGTTGAACTTATCTCCTTTTATCCATACCTTTTCTGTATTCTTTTCTTCTCTGCCGCGCACGTTCGTATGCTGTCTTAACGATAACGTTAAATTAATCCAAAACGCTAGCACAAGCACGGCTCAATTTTAACCCAACCCCCAGTAAAAAGTGAGAAATCCCGTTTTACCGGTTTCTGCTGCTCTTATCTTCATCTTCTTCTAGTTCCTCCATGAAGGCACTTGAAGTAACAAAGGCAAGTGTTTAGAAATTCCTATAATTTCTCAACAAAAGAGTAAGATTGGGGTCAAAAGAACCCCGTGCGCGCGCTGACGGGTAAATTAATTCACAAAATAAAAAAAGTGGCATCTTTTGAAAGGTAAATAATTTAATTCGATATTAAATTTGTTTATATTTTTGATTTAAAAATATTATCTTTTTTTAAAATCTATTTTAACTCTTTAAACCCGAGGCGACATTTTACTTCTAGCTCCTTTAAAGCCGGGAGTTTTTGGGAGGAAGCGACATGAATTGGACTGTCCCAACCTGGGTGGTCATTTACCCCACCACCCACTATTTACTCCATCGTGTTCCCTTAAGGCGCAGGGAAATGGGCTGTGGCTGCCAAGGAAAATGGGACCCCCCTACAGTGCTTATCTCCTAAGCAATCTGTGAACCTCCCCTCCCCTCAATGAAGCCAACCGCCTCAGACCGGCCTTCGTCGCTGTTAAGGGGAAATTTTTAGACCGCCTTGCTCGGGTTGAGAGGGTTAATAATTTTTTCAATATTCATTTAAAACTTTTTAAACCAAAAAAGTATTGACTAAGAACACTTTGCCATGCCTTGAAATTAGATATAAAATATTTAACGGTCATAACTAAAATAAAGCTACATATATCATTAATTTCCGAATTGTTTTTCTTTAAAATAATTTAAAAGAAAGCCCTGAATTCTGAAACGTCTTATCCACCTTCTAATGAAAAAGAAGAAAAGATAGAAGGTGTTGCACAAAACACGCTAAAGAATGTCAAACTTCGAAAACCTTTCTGGCGCTAACAGTTAAGAAAGTGCTAGATCAATGACGGAGTAAAATTGGCGTGGAAGAGAACGAAAAAAATTTTGAGGTAACTCAAGCCTGGATATGCACTTACTTTGGCCATCACTCTCCGCTGGCTCTATCAAATTGTCGTTTATCTTTGAATTGTTCCCATTTTTGTGGAAAGAGAGTGGATCTGTAGACTCTTTTCTTTATAAGAATCTTCTATCTGAGATTTATTTTACATAGGAAGATCTGGTTTCAACGAAAAACGCTGTTATCGTCAATGGCTGTAGAGAAAAGTGTCCCAAGAGAAATTTTCACATTAGTGGATGTGCAAACTCTTCGAATGGCATTTTGATGGGAAAAAATTTATACGATATTCTAGAGAGTTTTATGTTATTTAAAGCTATGTGTGTCCTTCAAATTTTCATTCATTGAAGCGGTGCTTCACTTTAAGGGATATACGTAGAACTCATTGCATAAAAAATGGCGATGTGAGCGATTTTATGGATAAATTGAGAAGATGATTTTTTAGGAACTCATTACCTAAAAGTATTTCAAAAAGCAAATTTTGTTATTATGAAGAAATTGGCAATACATTTTCGAAAAAATGGGTAGACTTTTTTTAACTGTCACAGTGTATCTCAAAAGAAAATTTTTAGAAACGCGTTTAAATAAAAAAAAATCCTTTAGTTATGACACTTAACGACAAATCTCGCCCATGAAACGATTGCAATTTTAATCTGGAATGATTCAAGTCAAGAAATAATAAATATTTATTTTCCGGATTACTATAATATTTAATCTCTTATTTTGTAAAATATCATTGATATGTATTTTCAGCATAAAATATAAGTAGTTTTTTTTCGAATTCTGTTCTCAAGCATTCTTTATAATAACACAATATTCCGAGAAATTTCATGGTATTCGTAACATATCTTCTGCGTGAAAAAACACTTTTATACGATTTTCTATTTAAGTCTTCCGTTTTTTCTAATAATCGGTGCAAGATGTTTATTTTAATTTCTAAAAGTCTTTTTTGAACGAAAAATTTGCCCTACATTATTTTCTCTACATTTAATAAATTTTTAGAAATATTTTTTGGTATAATTTACAGCAATACTTTTCATTGTTGCAACATAATTCAAATCGTTTTCATTGTTTAAACAAATATTGTATTACGTTTTTATCTTTCATTGCTGAAAACTGAGTTAATATCTTAATACATTTTGCTTTCATATTTCATTTCAACAAATTTTCTGTGGAATCTGATAATGATAATAACCATGTCGCTGGCAACACCGTGCGGATAAAGCTAGTATTCGATAAGAAGGAAACAATTCCAGGGCACGTCATTTGATATAAAGAACTTCTCGATTAACAATAATATGATTTTATTTTCATTTTTAAAAGAATTATGAGAACTTCAGCTATTTTACCCCATTTATAACATAACTATGACATCAAATAGCATCCGAACAAATTTAAAGCTGCCAAAATAGCTCACAAATGTTAGTTATATGAAAAATAGAAACGCAACAAAATCATTATCTATCCATTATTTAACATCTCTCATAATGCCTTCTCCAAAGAACAATCAGTTTGTCCACGAAATAAGTTCTATTTAGGCACCTTCGTGTTAACTGAGCATGTATCATAAAAGCAATTCTTAGGATGTGGCTTAACTTTTGAAGTTCCATAAAGCTATTTATTACTTTAACCAGACATGGTTAAAGTAATGGTAAAGTAAAGTAAAGTGGTCCAGACAGGGATGGATGGTACATCGATTCTGTTATAACTTCATTACTCTGAAAGAGGCCTTCTATTATTACATCAATAAATAAAGCTGTCAGTTCTAATGCAATATGACATTTATTTGGAAATTACTGGTACATATTAGTTATGTGTGTAATACATTACGAAACACCTGCACTCTTGATAGTGCATCAGCATAACGTATCTACTGTAGAGTAGTTGGGAATTGTAACAAACATGAATCGTAATATTTTGTAATTTGTACAATGTAGAATTTTTAAAACTGTGTTCTTGAGTGATGCTTTTAAATTCTCTACCCATTGATTGATATATTTCAAAATTATAAAAGACAAATACGATAAAAGTCACCATCCACAAAAATTAAGTATACGTCTGTATGTAAAAGATAGAGACTCTTGTAAATCGTAATTCTAATGACATTGTATTCTAATGAAGAAATGTATGTGCATTTGGAATAGATTCTATTTCCAAAACACTAAGTTAATATTTGACAGAATATGGTGGAAAATACTACATAAGAATGTTCAGAAAATGATTCAAAATTTCTATTTTATTTTTAATCGATTTTTCTTTCCTATTGAACTCCTGTTTATTAACTATGCTTATCTCGGAAATTCATGTTCATATTTGAGAAAAATGGCCCTGCATTTTAATCTTTATTTTTCTGCTTTCTGTCTTGAATCTTTTCCTGTAATGAAATATGTAGTAAAATTCGAGTTTAAACTTTTTTCTTGTTAACTTTTTTGTTTGATATTCTGCTGTAGTTTCTTCTTGTTATTCGCTTTAACATCTTTTATAGATCTAATATTTATTCACAATTACTTAAGCATTATTTTTCAGTCAGTTCTCAAGAATTCTGGTAGTTTTTCCTTCGCAAATAATAGTATAACCAAAAGCAGTATGTTAAATATTGTAGCGAAACGTATCGCCTCTGTCACCTCAATAGCTCCTCGTTACATTATATTCCTGCAAGGTAGAAGGCTTAAGGTCGATTGAGACTGAAGGTAAATTGCCTTAAAAGTTCTCGTTTTTTAATTGCTCGAGAATGTTTATTTGTTCTGTAATATTTAATTTTAAAATTTTCTGGAAAGTTCTTTCCTATGAATCATCATAATAACCATTTCGAATCAAGAGAGTTTCAAATTTAGGTTAGCTACAGTTGTATTCATTTGACCTATATGCATACCTAAATTTGAGTGTTGATGTAAATCTCTACTACTAATAAAGGAGAATGAATTTGTTTGTTGGTCCTCTACATGGCAGTCCACTAGACTTAGAGCTACCAAACTTGGCACAAACATACTTGGAAGGGAGGGAATGTGCACCTTGGAGCCTTTTTTTAAATTTTAATTAAAAATTAGGTGAAATTTCGGCGTGTTTCTTTAATAACTTCCGAAACTATTACGGCACAAAATTCATTTTTACACCATCTGAAAGTGCAAAATTTACATTTACAATAATATCAATTAAGTTTCCGTACATTATTTTTTTAAAATCTCTTTTGGCATAGATTACAACAATACTTTACATTGTTGCAACGCAAGTCAAATAGTTTTCATTGTTTAATCAAATATTTAATTGCATATTTCTCTTTCATCGTTGTAGTCTACGATAGGATGCTAATACATTTTACTTCCATACTTTATTTATAAAGATTTTTGTGATATCTGTAAACCAAGTTCTCTGAAATATTACTTTGTTTACATTAAGAAATATATCCATTAAGCTGAATGGCTATCGTTGCTATGTTTTCATTCTTTTCTCAGTATATTTTAATCCACCTAACATGCAGCTGTCCATAAAATGTGCTACGTCATTTTAATTTTCAAATCAAATGCATATTTTACAAGAGGAATAAAAAGAGTGAAGATAGTGCCGACAGCATGGAATTATAGGCTACATGATAAAGTCAGTTATTTGACTCCATTAGGAACATTTATGTACAGAAAGAACAGAAGAGATCCAAGGTCACTAACAGATTGTGGTCTAAATATCTTCCACAATGCGAAGTTTAAAATTACAATGTGAAGAGAACCATGAACATAAAATGATGCAAGATTTAATTCAGATCATATTTCCGGCTATCAATCTGGTCGCCGATGGCGGCTGGTATTGTGATAAAGGACATGTGATCCCCAGAAATTTAGTCTTTGTTGTTGTCCTCACGATTTAAAGTTTCAGAAAGGAGTAATGGTATCAGGACTGGAATGAATTGCTTGAAATTCACAGACATAAGCAATAAGGAACATTGAAATGAAGGAAAGTACAGTTTTAAACAAAAACGATATTTCATATTAAACTAATTATGGAAAAGCTCATTTTGAAATTTTATCAGTTGGTTTTCTAAACATCAAAAATGACAATAAGCTAGAGTATAGCTTCTGAACAGTCGTTGTTCTCCATATAACAGAAGAGACCGTTCTACAAGGCAGGCAAGACATGTTCACGTAAAAGAACATCTAGTGTTGTTGTTGTTACTAATCCTCTCTGTCTAGAGGCAGCTAGACACCATCCATGAGCCCACTCACCCCCAAGAAATCGAGAGCAAGCAAAGGATTCATGGTTGAGGGTGGTTGTGCAGCTTCTTTTTAAGGAGCACCCAAAGGGTAGAAGTCTGACTTGGATCCTATGCCTAGTGACTTTAACTGGGCATATTGGTCTGGTCTTCACACCTAGGGTGGCCCTGCCAGGAGAAAATCTCCCGATGTACTTCACCCAGACCGCCCAGTGTCACCCCCCCCCGCCACGTTGAGGCAGCCAGTAGGGCTTAAGGGGACATCTAGTGCACCTACCCTAAGTGTGTCGACCAAATTTTATTTTCAATTCCATTGCGGTTATTGGAGGACAAATAAAAAAGGGTATGACACAGTGGAACGGAAGACGACAAGTTAAACTAACATCTTACGAGTAGTTATGTTTGTTATAGGTTTGTTATGTCGCACGATGTGACTCACATAACTCCAAATATTTTGGTGTGGCAACTGAACAAGACCGACTTATCAGCGAATTTGCTAATGTTGTTCTAAGGGTTCAGAATTTGTATGCACTAAACTACTCCTTTCTCAATTACCATTGATGGAAATACATATTACTGTTTGGAAGCATGAAAAAGAAATATCAATCAACTATAGATTTCAGAATAGAGTATAGGCCGCGGTGGCCTAGTGGTAAGGTGCCGGCTTGGGAACCAGAGTGTTCTTCCAGGTTCGAAACCCGATTCCACGCAAGATCCGTCGCTTATTGGGCATGCCGTGAGCCAAATCATACATAGAAGGCCAAACGCCCTCCCCCTGGCGCGCTGCGGATGCTTGGAGATGGGGGTGCCATATCTGGCCTCGTATCTGACTGCGGTTCAAAATTACGAGGTCCGGACCAAGATAGCCCTCGTGTTGCTTCAAAACGTGACTTTCATGTAAATAACCTAAACTTCAATGCTTTAGTTAATTTATACGCATTTTCAATAAATGAAAATTTTAAATTTAGGAAGAACTATAATATATAGAATATCGATGAATTTTTTTCCTAAAATATAAATGATGCTCCCAATGTCTGAATCGCAATTAATAAAAGGAGCTTTAAATTTCTCTGATTTTACAAACAGCATTTAAAAGAGCTTATCATAAAGATTTCTCAGAGGCTCGAAAAATGTTACTGGGGCTTTTTTTGTTGTTATTAATTCATAACGTAGAAAAAACTGTATATCTCTAATGAGCATTCACCCCCCTATATTTAAGCAGTGTCTGTCTAAACGTTGATTGCTATGTTTCAGGAGCTTCTAAAAACGCCCATTACTCTAATTTCGCGGATGCACTAAATTCTAATGTTTTTAAAGTGTTTCACTTAAAACTCCATTTACTAGACAAAGAACTACAACAAATCGTGCGCCAAATAACTCATCCCATTCCTTACATGCATTCACTTCATCTCTTACGTGGGAGTTTGAATTTAGAATTATGTTTTTAAACAGGATTATATTTAAGGAGCTCTCTAGAAATATCATTTTTGTTTAATTAACATTTAAAAGCTTTTATTCAAAGTATATTTTATTCTTCAAAAGAAAATCGTCGTACAAGAAAGCTTCTGTTTAAGATTATTTTTTTCGTCTATTTTTCTTTTTCAAACAAGACAATAGTAATAAGCCGCTATGTAATAATCTTTCATACTTTATACTCTCTCTCTCTCTCTCCTTATATATATGTATGAAAGGATTAAAATATAAAGAATAAAAAAAGATAAATATTTTCCAGTTTACTGCAGAACTGTATTCATTGCTACTTTGTGTTTAGACTTTTGTGAAATGGCCTGTATCACAGTAAAAATTATTTGGTCAAGAAACTTTGAAATTTGAACTATACTACACAGTTTTTCATTCTTTTTTATCTTAATTTGAAGTAGATATCTTTGATAAAATGCAATGATTTCAGTGTTTACAAATTATACTGGTTTAGA
>BGPR01037732.1:0-15009 GCA_013235015.1 Araneus ventricosus | reverse complement strand
GGAAATAAAAGTTAGGTGCAAGTGAAGTAGTTAATGACCAATTCTTCTATCTACAAATTGTAAATTCTGTACTACTTTTCATTATTGGGCTGCAATGGATTGAGCGTCACTTTTTGACTGACCTATACATTTAACAAATATAGGGGAATAAAACTATCTGTATGTAGATTAGATAGCTCAGGTGAAAGCTACAGAACGTGCTTGAAACTTTTATAAATAGGTCTAAAATTGTTGTATGTATTCGTATTTGGAGAAAAAATTCCGTTGTGACAGTTTTACCTTTAAATACGGCCTGTTATTATTTTTATACCAGTAAACGTCTAAATTTTCACTCATTGCTTCTGAGATTAAACTTAACATTCTGCTATCAATAAATTTTTCTACTTTTGTACTATTGTAATACATCAAATTATTCAATAGGCATCACATTTCAAATTGGCATATAAAACTTTTTGAAATTTTTATTAATTTAAGTGTAAAATTTCATGTATTGATATGTAGTCACTGGTACCCAGTTTCCCATCTCGTCAGATTATCTAAACCGACTCTAAAACCTAGAAATACTAGAAAGAAAAAGCTATTTTAATATCTGCGGTGTTCTTTTATTTTTTATCAATATTTAACTGCTAGTTTCATGGTTGAAAACACAAAAAATAAAATTTTTATTGTAGTTGTAAGTGAGAGGGAACTGGCCTGTACCTTATCAGTAAAAAAAGACTGAGAGAGTCTTATAGTGTGTGTGCGTGCGTGTGTGTGTGTTGATTATGAATACAATGCATATAATGAAAACTGTAAAATTAATATAATCACACTACTTTCGCAAACCACCAACAAGAATAAGTAGATAAGTTTTGAAGTAAAACTTCTTCTTAAGATATTAAAATTATTAACAAACACTTTAAGAGAGTTTTTCAAGCTAAATTAAAAAAGCTCTTGTGTAGCTCTTATTTTATATCATATAAAACAACACATTGTAGCTTGAAAATATTCAGTTATTTCGAGTACTCACAAATAATTTATTACATTCGAAGATTGAACAAAATTATGCAAAGATATATTATAATAAGAAATTTAAATATGAGCATTATTTGGAAAACGTAATTTACTGGCCATAAGACATATTAGCAACCTCTATAATAAAGGTAAATCAGGAACCTTATTCATCGCAAGAATATCCCATCTCTTAAGCAATTAAATATAATCTTAACTATTTCATAATCATCATACGGAAAACGACTTATTTTACTCTCCTCTTCCAATATGTCTTATCCATAAAAATAAAACTAACATTTAATTTAGACTTCACAATTTAAACAGCTTTCCCAGGATATTTCTAATCCTCATATAAAAAAATACATAGTCGTTTGATACTACAATAAGTGGTTTCGTAGCTTAGTCAGATCAATCCTTTGTACCACAAAACTAAAGACAAATAATGAATTATCCTCGCTTTAACAAAAAAATATACTTTAATTCCTATCTTGTTTTGAGTATTATATTTCATTTTTAGATAGAAATGCCACATATCTGACGAAGACTTTGTGGTCGTTCAATCGGCTATCAATGACGTCTTTCTTCCCTCAGTACGGCGACGATCTGCTTCCCAACAATGCCCTTGACGACATCAGAGATGGTAAATTCCACAACGTTTCCATTCTTGTTGGAGTTGTCAGTGATGAAGGATCTTTTTTTCTTAGCACAGAACATCCAGATAAGTTCGGCTTCTTCGGCGAGAAGAACCCAAAGATATACAAAAAATACGCTAAAACCGTGCTTAAAAGCATCTTCAGTAATTTCACTGACCCCAAAAAGTACATAGATTTCTACCTGAAGGATATATCTGATAAAAAATATGACCTGATCAGAAGACAAGTCTACACGGCCTCTGGAGACACAAACATCTTGTGCCCGACAATGTATTTTGCTGAGAGTTATGCTGAGAGGAACAACGATGTATTTTACTATTTTTTCACCCATCGTCCATCCGATACACTTTGGGCACAATGGATGGGTGTGGTACATTTCGAAGAGGCACAGTTCGTTTTTGGTCGGCCCTTAGAAGCTACCCAAAAACTTTGGATGAAAAAGGTTTACAACACAAAGGAAGTTTGGCTTAGTTTAGAAATGATGGAAATATGGGCAAACTTTGCAAAAGATGGGTAAGTGATATTTCTTCTAAGGCCTATCATTTTTAAATATGGAAGTTCTATTTAATGATTTTTAAGGGAACACTTGACAAAATCCATTACACTTGATACCACCTCGAATAAGAGAATAAGAAATCAACTATTTAGAAATGAGGAAGGAATGACTAGCAGTTCATCTTCTCAAATTCAAGAGTCTCCATTCAGAGGGTATTTAGAAAAGGTCAACTGTATTAGACGTGTCTTATTGGAGCTTCTTTTACAAATGTCCCTAAACCAATCTTTATTATAATCAACCCAGGCATCAAATTTTAAATATGGAAAAAATTGACAAATGACAACAGATTTGTATCCCTATACTCTCGTTAGATATCTCGTGGAATTGGTTGCAAATTGATGATATTAAATCGATAGTCAGCCCTCAATCTCTCCCTGTCCTTATACATTTGGCCAAGAATTTTAATATATTTTAAGTGATAAATTTTAGGAATATAACAGATATCTTGCAATTAATTGCTTTGGTTCTTTAAATAAATTTGTTAATTATTATATTTTAAATTTATATGATACGAATGTTTAACCCCCTAAGAGTCGCTTTTTCTTTGATACCTAATAAGATGACCCCTCCTGTTTTGGGAAGGGGCTGTCGCTTTCATTCATTTAAGATGGCACAGAGTGTTTGAGATTCTTATGGATACTACGTAATTTTTTAGTCAAATTATATAGCTAGTTAATGATTAAATTTTAGTTTGAAATGCGATAATTAGATGCACGTCAATATGAGGGCGTGACAGTTAATTGATTAATACTTGAGTATTAAAAAAACTTCTAAATACCTGCAAGAACTCCAAGTTACTATATAACTACTAGTTATACTAATAACCTTTATATTTAATAAAAGTTCAGAATTTTTAGAAGAAATCTTTCCTAATATGTTTTCATTGCTTTTGTTTTAGACGTCCTCGTCATCCTGATATGCATCCCAAATGGAAAAAATACACCAAAGAAAACCACACATATCTGACAATAGATATAAAACACTTTGGAAAACTTGGCACAGGTCCTCATCTGAAAAACTGCAACTTCTTGAGGGATCATTTTGGTTTTCCTTCAAAGTAATAAACTATTGGCATATTCATACACATGAAGCGATGATTCCAGTAGCTTATTGTCAAACACAGACTGCTAAATATGAAATAAAACATTTCTTGGAGAAAATAGCATTTTCTTCAAAATGAAATTTTGTTTTAGGGAAAAGGTTTCACTTAAATAATCTTGCTTTTAATTGGATGTTCAAATTCTGTTTCTAAATAATTAATAAATACTTTAATGGGATTTTCAGTGACGGGAAGCGAATGTAACTTCGATAAAAGGAATTTGTAAACGAAGCAAATTAAACTATAAAGAAAAGAACGCCGTCAATTACCCTGGACCCATGATTATTTCAGCTACTGAACGGTTCGATGGGCATGACACGGGAATTTTTTTAAATCAAATAAATATTTACACAGTATACTGTATAGATATTTACCTATTATACAATTTTGTGTTATTCTTTTCTTAGTTGTTGAATACGAGACACATGATAGTCTTACAGTAGAGACAAAATTTCATACAGTAGAGACAAAATTTCAATCTAATTTTGGACGAGTTCAGAAAGGAAGCTTTGGATTTTTTACTTTTACATATACGAAGTATACAAAGAGAAAGTATTGTAATCGTCAAAAAATTCGAACTCGAGATTTTGATGAACTCCACGTTTTAGACCTCCCTGAGTCCGAAAAACATAATTTTGGAATTATGTCTGTCTGTGAACACGATAACTCAAAAACTATTAAGTGTACAGGGATGAAATTTGGTATGTGGTCTTGACACCTATTTTGTAGGTTCTTATCAAATTTTAGACAAAATCCTTCCAAGGGAAGTCTGTCTGTATGTCCGTGTTAATGTGAACGCGATAGCTCACAAACTTGAATAGCTAGACAGATAAATTTTGGTACACAGTTTTATCATCAGGAATGTAGGTCCGTATAAAACTTTGGGCCAAATCGTCAAAGGGTTGACTGTCTGTCGGACAGTATAATCGCATACTTGTAAAAATTATATCTCCTAAACCCTTTGGCTTAGATAAATAAAACTTGGTAACACGGATGATAACATTAATTGTAGATCTGTTCCCAGTTTTTATCTCAATCGGTTAGGAAACAGGTGTTCAAATTGCATATTCAATTTTTTTTACTTTTGATCTCCACGCGCATGCGTACTGGAAGCAATCTCTGCGCATGATATTCAACGGCTTCATGACGAAAGGTTTATGCTTAATGACTCCTTGTTGACGCTTTTTTCTTCCGCTTTGGCTAATTCTGATCCTGCCCGATTATTTCATTTCCGTTTGTTTTGTTATTTTTACGTGTCCTGGAGAAACTTATTGCGTTCTGGGAATAGAGCAGATTCGAAATTTTTATCCGAGCGAGGGGAACTGACACGCTATACAAAAGTTTTTGGGAAATGAGTATATATATATATTACTCATATAGCTCTATATATATATACGCTTATGGATATTCAACCAATTAACTTAGAGAGTTGGTATTAGTTTCATTTAAAAGAGAAAGGTTGGCATTAAAGAGTGCAGGAAGAATTTTAGAATTTGGAATTACGGTTTTGTCATAGTCCATCTTCAAAATTGGTGAAAATCACTAAAAATTTTGATGATGTCACAGCGATCTATGCGCGCGCAAGCAGATTAAGGCAATTTATTCATTGATCTAAGGTTCATGGGAAATATTACTCAACAATTGTTGAATTACGTCGAATACCGTGCTAAAGTTGCACTCTTGTAGCTTCGCAACCAAATAACATAGAGAGTTAGTTTTAGTTTCATTTAACAGAGAAGGGCTATCATTGAAGAATGCAAAAATAATTTTAGAATTTATAATTACGGTTTAGTAACAGTCGAGTTCCAAAGTTCGTGAAACTCGCGAAGAATTTTACATATATAGAGTCACATAGTCACTATAGACTATAGAGTTAATAATCACATAGAGCTACTTTAGTCACAGAAAGTCAAAGTTAAGTAAGGTGAGTAAATCTACGCCCCTCAATCCCAGCGGCCGTTTCACAGAGACAGTCTCCTGTCAAATTTTTTTTAATGTAAATTTTACAGCTTCCTGTATCTTATATTTGTTAAGCTTATTTTCATGAATTAAAGTTTTTTTCAGTATTTGACGTGTTTCCAATGCATCCGTTATCCAATCAACCAAATTTCCGTACATCCGAATCTGTCTGATCTGTGTTCAGTTCGGATAATTAGATTATCACTGCATTGTAATCTCCAAATATTTCGATAGTGAGAATTTCATGAATCTTCACTTTTTAGATTTTCCCGTGACTCGTTAAGAAAGCATTATGTCTGTCCGCTTGTAAACACGATAAATCAAATATGCAAGAATCTAGATTTGTGAAATTAAACTTGTGTTCTTGCACCAAAATTGTAAATCCGTTTAAAATTTTGTGTAAATTATTCAACAGAAAGTGCTACATTTTCTATATAAAAACTCGATTTTTCTTCACTATAGCATAAAGTTTAAGAAAAGTAGCGCAATATTACAATGAAAAGCGTAATAGTGACATTTTATAGTAGGTATGTTTTCAGTTCTGCAGCACTAAGCCCAAATACAAACAAGCTGAGGTGAACCCAAAGTGAATTCCTCAAATCATTTTAGTTTATAAAATGTTTATACTTCGAAGTTGAAAAGTTGATTAATTGGTAAAAGCATGAAAAATGATAAACATGCAGATAAAATAATGTTGGAAAAAGTTAAAAAGTAAAAATTTTAAATAATATGAATAAGATTTATGGTTACCATACCAGCAAGCTACAAATGTTTTGATTGGGATTTTCTTCTTGCAAGTTTTCCAAGCTAAAAATGGATCAATATATCTATGAAAAATCAACTGGTTAAGAATTAAAAATAGAGCATTGTGTTAAAATATGAGTGGAACTGACGCAGACACAAAGAAAGCAGAAAGGGAACTCGCTCACTGATGACCAAATATTTTCGCCAAGAAGTCAGCTTAAGATCTGCTCCTCTAGAGGTAAAATGGGCCATTTGGTTATAAAGGTCTTGACAAAGAGCAGTTTGCTATCGCTCAAAATTTCACTTTCCTTTCTCAAGAATATATCGTTTTACATGGACAGACGTCATAGTAAAGTACCGAATATGGTAAATGTACGGTAGTTCACTTCGCATATTATCATCAAGTTTATTTTAAGAACTACCAAACATAAAAAGAATAATCCAATAAAAGATAATAAAGTCTCAGCTCTGCACAGATACTTGCGACTCAACAATATTGATCAAATCCGGGTGAGAAGAACGCAAAGTTTCTAGCTTTTCCAGAACATTCATGCTGTCAGGGTATAAGAAGAATTTAGAAGAAGAATTTAAGTCGCAATGCTAAACAATGGCAGTGGAGAAGATAACAAATAACAGTGACTTCAGTAGTGTAACCGATCTAAATATAGAGAGAATGTGTATGTATAAATGTATAAACGTATATAATAATACTATTCACATTTTTAATTATATGTCATTTAATAGTGTGCTGCCACTGACGATAACATAAGGAAACCAGAATGTCTAATTTTGCGGTCGTGTTCTCTCGAAACAACAGTCTCCTTTAGCCAGTCGTAGACGTCTAGTTTGCGATCCATTTTCCAAAGTGATCTTTTTGTTCGTATACTCGAGGTGCAGTAGACTCACGGTAAATCGTTACTAAAAGAAAAAAAAGGCCGTATATCAAAAATTCTATTTGGTTGAAATCCACTAGTCGGTGCTCATTCATATCGCGATGGATTCCAAGTCACCAATGATAAAAAACGAAATGGTTGCAAATGTAAACAATACAATTAATAGATCATAGTGAAAGATTAACTCTCGTTTTCACCAGAGAATTCATAGATTTTTTTTTTGTTTTTGAACCTTCATAGGTTGTGTTTACTCCATACCACATCATATACCAAAGAATCCATCTTGCTTTTTAGCATTGGCGACTTGGCATTGGTTGGCAGTTTGAAGGGATTAATGTTAAGAACAATCAGTCGATTTCAACTGAATGGAGTTTTTGATATACGACTTCTTGTTCTTTCAGTGACGAAATGTTGATTTCACAATATTTTCACAGGGTTCTTTATGACAAATATATGGCAGCGAATCAAAGGGTCAGAAGTTTAGCATGTGTTGCTTCACAAAAAATACCAAAGAGATGAACTACGAGATGGTCGGATAAAATACAGACCAGTTTGTAGAACAAGGATTAGATTGTGTGGCTGGAGGATGTGCATATTTATTAGCTTTATTAGTATAATACGATGCAACGCTATAAAAATACTAAGTAAACACATCAGCCTGTGAAAATCGCAGGATGCAGCAGAAAATAGACTTGCTTCCAACCCTCGGAAATAGTGGGATAGGCAGTCAGAGGGTTAAGCATTTTACCTTACCATAGTATAGAATTCTAAGGTTTAAATAAGAATTAGGAGCGGTGTTCTGTTGGCAGCTGCTTGGTCCAGGTATGCAGGTTTTAGCCAATCAGGGAGGACAAGTGGGATGCAAATGCCTATAGAATTTACTTCTTAGGCCGCTGGAGAGAGTGTAGGTCTTATTTGAACTCTGTTCTTAACATTAATTTCCCTTCTTGGTTATGGGACACTGTCGAATTTCAGAGTACTTTAATTTTATTCAAGTCTAACAAGACTTCTAGTTATTTTCCCTCATACATACATAACCCACGCCGACCGACTCACCCAAAGAGTTTAGAGTCAGAAAGGATCGACGGGGAGGAGCCAGACCAGTTATGAAAGAAAAAAAGTTACAATATTTGGAAGGTATGGATTACAGAGCAACGTGCAAATAGAAAAAAAAACAAATACAAACACAGACAAAAACATACACAAACGCAAACACATACAACACAAATGCATCAACGGTGCTACAAAACAAAACCAACGTTGTATAAGACAAGAAACGAGAAGGATAATAATAATAATAAAAAATAGAAACTCAATCAAGGGATTACTTACATAACAATATCTTCATATATATATATATATACATATATATATGTAATATGTAAGTAATCCCTTGATTGAGTTTCTATTTTAATAATAATAATGACATATAGATGACAATAGATAAATGACATATTTGTTGCTAATCAATAAGTCCAGATTCGCTGACGGAAGAATTTCTTTTGTACATTTGCCAGTGGTGGAATTTTTCCAGTATGAGTTCCACTCGTTCATAAGGAATTCCTTATAAACTCTTTTTACATAAGAATAAGGAGCAGGTATAGACATATCGGCCCCACAAGCAGAAGCAATTTTTGTAAAGTGATCAGCCAGCTCATTGCTCGGGTTACCGGCATGAGTTTTCACCCAGACAAGGCTGACTAGATCCTTAGAATTGTACAGATTATCCAACTGATAATACAAAATTAGATTTGACTTTGGGGCTTCTAATTGCTTCAATAGAGGACTTGCTATCAGAAAACACTTTGATCTTAACATTTCTTTCTAAGGCCCAACCAGCAGCAAAATTAATTGACGCCAACTCAGCCTGGAAAACAGAGTTAAAAGAATTCATTTTATAGCAAAAAACAGGTAGTAGTGAATTTCTTTCAAAAAAGCACACCGAGGAACCAACATTGTCACCAATCCTGGACCCGACGGTGTACACCTCATAATCATAAACAGTAAAGTCCACACAAATTATGATTTTTCTATTCGAAGAAATAGAATTTATATCTCAATAAAAATCTAGGGAAATAGGATCGATCAGTTCCCTAAACTTATCCGATCTAAGTTTCCAAATGTTAAACCTAATAAATAGTGATTTGGTAACCATATGAAGTGGGGGAATACCTAAAAGTATATTTAAAGAATTTGTTGGAGTTATTTTATATGCTCGAGACAATTTATTCAATTCTAACAAGACTTCTAGTTATTTTCCCTCATACGAAATATAAGAATAGATGAAGTTTTTTGACGATTAATCAACAAACATCAGCTTCAATATTTTGATGACTCTACCTTTAAGGTCTCCCCGAATCCAAAAAAAAAGAATTTTTGGAATTATGTTTGTCTGAGATCACAATAATTCAAAAATGCAATGAAGTACGAGGGACATTCCGAAAGTTGATTTCATGGTACGACAAATATATCAATGTCGGTGGCGAATATGTGGAAAAATAGCGAAAAGTTTGTATTTTGTTATGTCATTGTATTTTTAGAATTGTAATAAAGCTTCTTTGTGAAAAAGCATGAAGATACTTACTTTCGGAATGTATTGTCCCTCGTAGAAGGGAGAAATTTTGCATATTGTTCTTTAGACCAAAACTGTAGAAGTGTATAAAATTTTTGAGGAAATACATCAAAATATAGATCGTTGAAATGTCAACTCATATGTATGCGAACACAATATTCAAAAATGCAACAAGCTAGATGCATGAATTTTAGCACGAGATATTTGCTTTGAAAACTGTAGATCTGTATTGTTCCAAGATGTCTTTATTCCCTTCATTGTACAGAGAATCTAAGTTTCGAAGGCGCCATATTGTGAAAATATACATGAAATTCGAGGGAAGAACTTTATTATTCAAACTATAAAATCATATGTAACATTCGTATTTGGGTCATTCTCATGAGAAAGGTACAAATAGCTAAAAAAATTATTTTACAAAAGTAAGTAAAAAAATCTTAAAAATTGCATGGATATTTCCATTTAAGTTTAATAAATAACCTTATATTTAGTGGTCAAGTTTTCTATTTTATTTTCCACTATTTTTTTAGTTTTAAAATTTTTACCTGTCTACGAAGGAAACATGATAGTCAACGGAACTTTTGCATTTTACACGAAATCATAATTGACTAATTATTGAGTAGATTTGGTACAGGTTTATTTCTTATAATTAAGCAATAAAATTAGTTATTAAAAAACAGTGCGAGAAAACATTTAAAAATAAATAGCACTTTTTTCAATAATAGCACTGATTGCGCATTTCTAATATAATATTTAGAATCAATTTCAAATAAATGAAAAACAACATTTTGCAGGAAAGTAATCAATTATATACTAGATTAAGGATTATTTATTAATAAAAAATCAAATATGTATCGTATTAAGTTTTTTCTATCTTCTCGTCTAAATTTGAGCAACTGACTGCTTTGTCTTTTTATTTTTTGATATTCCCATTTTTTCTAAAAATAAATTTATCTATTAAAATGTTTTTTATGCATTATTGAAGCTTTAATATTATAAATATTATATATCAATTGTTTACTTCAATTCTTTTCGGGAATATAATTTCAATTTTAATTTTTTTAAATAAAAAAGAAAATCAATAAACTTCACAAAAAATATCTACCAAAGAACTTTTAATTCATATTATTTTAATTTATCTAACGGCATCATGATTTTTGAGATTTGGTCTCTTTCATTGACAATGCCATCCTCTCTGTGGAGATGCTGTGCCCACGTAGGAGACAAAAAACTAAGTTTTGAATTTTTAAGTGTTTTGGTTTTTACATCGCTAAAGTGGTACACTTATTTTTATTAAATTCGATACTAAACCTATCAAAATTTTGTATTTTAATTATAAATTAGATTTTACTTAACTTATTTATGATGCCCACGGAGTGGGAACTGAGAACTTTACCAAGCTCTTAATGGAACTAATAAATTCGAATATATTCAATAAATTCGCAATAGAAAGAAAATTTTTCCTTAAAGAACAAATTATCTGCCTCTCTTATAAACTCTTGCATGATGATTTGACATGAGTTGCCATTTACGACATTTTTTTAAGTTATTTTCTTTGTCCACGGAGAGACGTATTTCACTGGGGGCAAAGTGTAAAAATTAATTACTAAGTAAAAATAATTTTTAAAAAATGTTATGTTAGACCATAACTAAAGACTTTAAACTAGTTAATACTAAAAGAAATGCAGTTTTTTAAAAAAATACTTGAGTGTCAGCAAATATTATTTTGAATTTCATGTGTAGGGAGGTCTACGGAGGGAACTTTTATCTTATATTCATTGAAAAATGAGAGTTAAATAGTAAAACTATGTTAGTAGAAGCGTATTGAATAGCTTTCTTAAAACTTAAATTATACATATAAACAAAAATATTAGGACATTTCCCGGAACTATAGAAAGCACCTTTTCGTGAGATTGACCCACATGCATTTTCGTAAAAATAACACTAATATTCGGGAAAATATTAAAGTTTCTTTTAAAAATCCCATATTTTTTGGTTATAACTTGCAGAGTTCTCCTTGGAATCGTATGAAACTTACAGGGCAAGTGACAAAATATTAGAGAAGCATTGTATCAAAATTTCATGTAAATACGTTGAAAAGTAAAGAAGATATTAGCATTTGTAGTAAATAATTTTTTTACTGCGCATACGCGAAAGGTAGTGTTTTTTTCTTTCACAACTTCAAAACCATACATATAGCGCAACTTATATAAAACTTCCAATTCAATACCTAGGGGCCGCGGTGGCCTAGTGGTAAGGTCTCGACTTTGGGGCCGGAGGGTTCCAGGTTCGAAACCCGATTCCACTGAAGATTCGCCGTGTATGGGGCCTGTTGCACGCTAAATCATACGTGGTGGTCAAACGTCCTCCCGCTGGTGTGGCGTGGAAGTTTGGAGAGGGGGTGCCAGCTCAGGCGTCGTCCTCGTCATCTGACCGAGGCTCAAAATCACGAGGTCCGTCCCAAAACAGCCCTTGTGTTGCTCAAAACGGGACGTTAATATATAACTAACCTAAACTAAATCCAATTCAATACCGATAGGATTCAGAAGGAAAACGGTATTTTCTCCAGCCCTGTTTCATTTTAAAGGCCACCTGCTGCCTCCAGATGGCGTTTGCTCACCCACGTTTCTGTGCTATTCTGAAAGCTTATAGTATGCCTGACCTACCCTTTAAGTTTGGACACGTCTTATTTAATCACCCTGTGCATATGACACCCAACTTATGTATGTATAAATCATTGTTCCGGCGTCACTTCCGAACGGCTAATCCAATTTTAATGAAACTTGGTGCGCAGGTTTCTCATTTGCCGAGTAAATAAGCCGTAACCCAGTCTCTCAGGGTAGGGTGGGGTAAAGTCTCCAAAATAAATATAACAAATAGGCCGATTGACATACTTGGCAATTTTGATTAAGCGTGGTACACATCATCCAACAAAACACTTTTGGATCAAATCTACAAGAGGGAGGCAAGTGGTGATCACGTACTGGTCCTTTCGATCGACATTAAGGATGCCTTTGACAATATTCAGCACAACGCAATTGTATCTTACCTTAACAATAGTAAATGTCCAACAAACACAGTTGTTATCTTTAAAAATTTTCTCCAGAACAGGAAGGTCATCCTAATACCTGTGAAGGATCAGCGATCAGGGACCAAAGAGATGGCTGCCCACAAGGCTTTTGCAGTGGACCGACCAACAATCTGGAATTTGGTCGCTAATGAAATACTTCAAGAAAACTGGCAAATTAACACCAATATTCAAGCCTTCGCAGACGACTTAGTCCTGTTTTCCAATGCCCCAACTAGATTTCAACTTCAGTAACAAATTAACCAATCAATTGCTAAATTCTCCACCTGGGGAAGCAAAAACCAACTCCAAATATCAGCTGATAAAATAAATTATCTCCTCTACAGCAAGCAAGTTAGGGAACCCACCATTCGCTGGCACGGCGAAAGAATTAAAAGATCCCATGCTATTAAATATCTCGGAGTTTATATTGATGAAAAGATGAAATGGAACACCCACCTTAAAGCGCAATCTATCAAAGCCACTCAACTTTTTCAAAATCTCCTAAAAATAGCTGGAAAATCTTGGGGGATTCCCCTGAAACACTGAAGGACCCTTTATAAAACATTAATAGAACAAATGCTGACGCATGGGGAAGTCTCTTGGTATTTAGAACCTACAGTCCGTATCGCAAGAAAACTCTCAACAATTCAACGTTCGTTCCTCCTGGCAATATCAGGTGCCTACAGGATAACCTCCACGCAGGTCATACTGGGTATCCCTCCTCTTCATCTACAATTACAAAGAGAAGTTCGTGTCATAGAAAACTACAGACTTAGACTTCATCTTTCTATAAACATCATTGATATTGATCCCAGTGAAATTGACAAGAAAGCTACCGGGGGCCAGCACACCCATCGGAACATCTAAGTCCAACTCAAATTCCCCTGGAAGACGGAGGCAACATCAACACTGGAGTTAGAATTTGTATCGATGGGACGAAAACAGAGAAGGGAGTGACAGTAGCCTTCTGTGCTATGACCGACGCCAACATTACCCACAGATGGTCTACCAGGCTCTCTCTAATGAATACAGTCTTCCATGCAGAAATCCTAGCATTACTCAAAGCAGTGGAAACTGCCGTTGCCCTCCCAACTCAACAACTGACAATTCTTGTAGACAACCAAGCCAGCATCCAATCAGCATCAAACCCAGAGTCACAATGCAATTGCCCGGGAAATATTCAAGTTACTTCATAGTCATCCTCACATCAGAGTGTGGTGGATAAACGCCCATTTAAGTTACATCGGGAACGAAGAAGCAGACAGACTGGCTAAGGAAGTAGCAGAAACGGAAAATTTTCCTGAAACACCACTATAGTTACCAAAATATTTGTTTTAAACATTCCTACGTCAGAAGATGATGGCCACCTGGCAAATGGTCTGGGATGATGGAGATACTGGGAGCTCATTCATAACATCATTCCCAAAGTTAACTTGCAACCAATCAGCTGGGCACGCAATGAAGCCTCATTTTTCACAGGACATGGGCCTTTCCCATCGTATCTCCAAAGTTTCAACATTGCCGAAACCTCATTCTGTTCTTGTGGGGAATTGGCACACCAATCCATTATGCCACGGATTGCCTCCTCACAACCTTCTACCATGTGGCACCACTCAGCCAATCTGGTTCCGCAGCGTAGCCAGCAATTCAACGTCAAGAAGGAAGATCCATAATTTTCTCCACCTTCTCCAAAATGAAACCAGTCTTTTCCGTCCAGACCCCATTTAATTATTTTTTCCCTTCTTTTATTAGTCTTATCTCAGTAGAGTGCAATGCTTTCGACCCAATCCCAAAATCTCTACCAGCATTTTCACAAACGGTTACTTCTGAAAACGAGCATCCTCTTTCTCCTGCGATGAGGGAATTTAAAACCAGCCAAACTTCAACTATCCATCCTGCGTCTTCATCTCACCATCCTTTTTCTTTGGAGATGGAAGGTCTCGTTTCTTTAGTTCAACATTCAACTTCGCCTCTTCTTCAGCCCATCATCCCTTAATGAATTCAGAACTGCTTTAGTCGCCTTTTTCAGGACTTTCTTCCAAGATCCACCGTGTTTCACCTTCTTCAAATAGAGTTCCATCAACTAACACTTCTTCAAAATAGAACTTTTTAGAACTCTGTGCGGCCCATTTTTCTGTTTTTGAGTACACATTTTATTTTATTTATATTTATTGTATTAATTTTTTCATCTTTTTTCTTTCATATTTTTTATTTTTCGAATATTTTTTTTACTCATCTTACAGTTTTCTCCATTACATGTAGTTTTTATTATTGTCCAATTATTTTATGTGCATTTGTGTAATTTTGTGTTTTTCAAAGTTAAATTTATCAACATGCTCTGTGTTACTAAAATATTTTTATAATATAACGCACAATAGCAATCCTCCCTAATGGAATAGCTCCTGTTAACATTTGTAAACTTGTTTCGTTTTATAATTAGGCAGCAATGTAGGGAATTTGGCAAGGTCTAAGA
>BGPR01037728.1:0-15012 GCA_013235015.1 Araneus ventricosus | reverse complement strand
TTTAATGTGCCCCTTGAATTTGTGACTGAACCCATTGGGCGTCCAAATAATGCATTGAAGTTGTTATGGTTGGGTCGCCAAATAGGTTTCCATATTGGCGACATGGGTACGTTAAAGTAGATTTCAAACTTTTTTTCTGTTATTCGCTCTCATTTCCCATTTCGCGGACTCATCTCCCCCTTTTTGCGTTTGCAAACCTTTCATTTCAAACCTTTCACATATTTTCAGTTTCCTTAAGCCATAACATAAAAGACTCTTCTTTAAACATTAATTGGTACTTTTCCGTTAGCCGGGCGCAAATTTCGCCAATTGTGAACCAAACGCGAGCCAAGTCGCCGGGCGCAAATGCCGCCAATTGCGAGCCAGGTCGGCGGGCGCAAATGTCGCCAAAATTTAGCAGAATTCTACATTATTTGGTGATTTTTCGCTTGCGCCCGGCTAACGGAAAAGTACCACATCTTCAAACAGGATGTTGAACTGAACACCCTGAAACTTTGGAGATTCCCATTGACGAAACATTATGCCGGAAGTCAATCGGTATAACGGAAGTTCTACATTACCCTAATTAAACCAAACAGAAAACTCGTCCATTGCATTAAATTTAACTAAAACGAAGATAATAATATATATATAAAGAGATGCTACAATTTTACAAAATCGCCTGCAATTGATACTGTATGAAATTAACTAAAACAAGCATAATAATACAGAGAGAGACGCTACAGTTGCATAGCTTCTTGAAAATTTAGATCAGAATGAGTGTAGAAAACTAAGAATATTAAAATTTGCCTCCGTCTAATGAGTCGAATGCCTACTTTGTTGCTAATAGCCAGATATCACTGTTAGGAAATACGGTCGCCGCTGAAAGCTATTTCTAGATTGTCTGTGTTAAGACATCATAAGACACCTGAGTCCGGATCATTTCTTGCTGGTCATTATTTCTCTTAATCATTCTAATCCTATAAAGTTTTTATTTTTAGCATTACACTTTGAGAATTCTCTATTTTCCAAATTTTCAACCTTTGAGTCATGATCAAGAGGTTAGACTTGAAAACACGGTTCGGTAGCCAAATTTGAATTTTTCAAGCTATAACTCACCAGATTTGGCATTAAATTTAGCACTGTTTAGACCTAACGGCTGGCGAAAGTTTTGTAAACTTTGCAACGGGACAGTACCATCTTTTAACTCTAACCTATCAAGAATTTGGCAAATTTAAGGCGTCCAGTTATTCCAGTGATGTTTAGAATTAAAATGAATTTATACACAATAAAAAATATCCTAACAACTAAGCAGCAAATTTACTATGTTACATTGCAAAGCAATGCAACGAAAATTTAAATGGCTACATTGAACTACAAAGTTGTTCACTTAGTGTGAAATTTATAAAAGTAAACTGATTAAATTCTTCTCTTACCTCAATAAACTGTAGTGATGATTACTTTAGGAAATAAATTTTAAAAAAAATTTTTGAAAAATATCTTTATTAAACCTATTTTGAAAGTTAGAAAAAAATAAATAAGGCCGATATAAAATTGAGAGTATGTCTTTCACATAATTTTTTTGAAATAAGTATTTAGAAAGAGGAGTTGAGTGGAAGCGCGCTGTTTATTATAATAACTGAAAAAAATTAGATAATTACAGCTTGGCGCACATTCCTGTTGTATTTGTTTATTAGTCAGTCCGGTATGTCAGTGAAGAAAAAAGCAAAACGTGTACAGGTTTACATCTCTTAATAACCGAGACAGAAAATCAAATGAAAATTTTAATAAAATGAATTATATATGAATGCATTTTTGTAGCGCAGGGTGAAATTATATCCCATTCCTGGGAATTTTTCAACCCCAAATCCCTCTGAAGAGCATCAGACTGAATGGGAAACAAATTTTATACATTGGGAAGAAGAATATTTGTCCGTAATTTTAAGCGTCGAACTCAAACGTTGACAAAAATTGCGATGTAATTGAAATAATTCATAATAGCCAGTAATTTTATATAAAAATGTAGATGAAATATAAATTGAACTGTGTCAAACTGTCTGTGTTTATGAATAAGCTTTTATAGATTTTGCATATCTCAAATATTCTAAGCTTCACTTTCACTGAATTTTTTTTTGACGATTACAATAATTTATCTATGTATTCTGTGACCGTGTTTTCTAAATGAGTGTGTGCTAGGTGCATGCGTGTTGGGAATTTTATGCCACTTGCATGGCAAACTTCTGAATGTATTTACGAGAGATAATAGCAAACGGAAACGCCTTTAAGATCATGAAGCATAGGGAACGGAAGATAAAAAATAATTCTTGAGAAAAATAGTTGCTTGCATATCCACAGAAACAAAATATGGCACCTGCCTAACACCTAACTTAACCATATTTTCCTTTTCTTTTGTTTGAAAATAATCTTCCCGACTGAATGTGGTAACGATTGACTTCCGAGTAAAATAATTAGTCAGTGTAAATTTTTAACAGTCTGTTTTAAATTATTAATAGACATTAAGGATATTTAAACAGAGAGGAAAATTTAGGTCTCCTTCATTCTATTTATCAGGAGGTTAATAACCTCGTTCCACAGGTTTAGTCCTGTTTTTTTTTTCTCTTTTTTTCTGCTTGTCAATTTCTGTTAGAATTTAGAGCCGACCAAGTCTGCGGCAGCATGAAACCACGTCATCTAAACTGTCTTGCACATTTTGGTGACCCTCCGGATGGAAGCATCGATGTACGAGAAAGTGTATATATGTATCTATATAAAGAAAAAATAGCACGAGAACATCTCACGGGCCCTCAGCACTATCCTGACAATGGACTCGTCTCCGGGACCAGGGGCAAGGTGTCCCGTAATCAAGAAGAAGAAGACATTAAGGATATTTGAACATCAGAAAACAAATTTGATGGACTTTTTTTGTGTTGCTCGTGAAAATTATCCAAGAAAATTCCAAAATTTTCGATGTCTCGCCGTCGAAAGCACTAGTGACTAGCTTTATTTTAATTATATATAATTAAAATAATTGGCAAATCGATAGGACCAGTCCCCCCAACCTCAACCATCGGACCGAATTCGACAATTTTTATTTTATATGAAAACTTATGACGTCTATAAATGTCATCAATGGTCGCCTGACCCCCCCTGCCACACACACACCTTTCATTTTCGAGTTAAATCGATCAAAACACTACTTCACTGCACCGTCTCTATAGGAGAAAACCTTGACAGAGTCCTCCAGCCTCAACCACCAGACCGATGGCGTCAGTTTTCACTTCATATGAAAACTTATGACGTCTAGATATGTCATCAATGACCGCCTGCCACCGACAACCCTCCATTTTCAAGATATATCGCAAAATAAAACTTTGGCAGAGAATTTCTCGGCCTCTACAACCGCCAATTTATTTCGCCAAGTTGCAAGCATAGCTACAGGCTATTAATACACTCATGTCCAAAAATTAAGGATAATTCAGAATCACACAGAAATTGAACTCTAAAATAAAAATTTCACCTGTAGAATTATCACACACATCTTGAAGAAGAATATGCAAATTACAGGAAACCATCAGATGGCGCGGATAGTACGTTACAATGACGAAAGTGTAAGAGAGGGGTATATAAGGAATGGTGGCAAAGAAGTAAAATTGTTCACAAGCGCTTTAAAAGCCTTTCAGTGCAATAGCCGCATAGTTATGGCACAAAGGAAGCATTTGGATGATTTTTTACGTGGTAGAATTATCGGACGACTGGAATGTGGACGTACCCAGCTGGAAGTATCCGAGGAACTTGGAATCGTCCAGAGTGTCATCTCCAGGCTTTGGCAACGATTCCAAGATGATGGTAATGTGAGTAGATGTTACAGCACAGGTCGCCCCCGAGTTACAACGCCGAATGAGGACCGGTATTTGGCAGTTACTGCCAAAAGAAACAGACGGAGCACAGCATCAGACCTGTCTCGTCAGCTCTCTTCAGCTACCGGTACGACAGTTTCAAGACAGACCGTGTACAGACGCTTAGGGCACATTGGTCTATATGCTCGTAGGCCTGTCAGATGTGTTCCACTTACCGCAACTCACTGTCGCCTGCGATTAGCCTGGAGTAGAGAGCATGCATTGTGGACACCGCAACAGTGGTCCTGTGTGATGTTTTCCGACGAGTCCAGGTTTAGTTTGCAGTCTGATTCTCACCGGACTTTCATATGGAGAGCGCCAGGTACCCGTTACCACCAAGAGAACACCATTGAACGACACCGTTACGGTGGTGCAGGATGGCTCGTTTGGGGAGGAATTATTCTTGGTTCCAGAACTGACCTGCATGTTCAGAGTGTAACGATGACAGGCCACATCTATCGGGATGTCATTCTGGAACAACATGTACGTTTGTTTCGGGGCGCCATGGGTGCTGAATTTTTGTTTATGGATGACAACGCCCGTCCTCACCGTGCAAACATTGTAGACGAATGCCTTCAGTCGGAGGATATCACCCGTATGGATTGGCCAGCATACTCACCGGACTTGAATCCATTAGAGCATGTGTGGGATATGCTTGGCCGACGAATTGCAGCCCGTCAACCCCCTCCCACCTGTCTACCGGAACTTCGGAGGGCATTGCTTGATGAGTGGTGTAATATTCCCCAAGATCAGATTGATAATTTGATACTCAGCATGCCTAGGCGTTGTAAGGCCTGTATTGCATCGTCCGGGAGACATACTCCGTATTAACCATCATACTAATCATGCTAAATTGTTTTTAGTAAATAGGTTCTTTTTTGAAATTTGCTCCAGGGAGTAAAAATCGCAATTTTTATTAATTATGTCAAACATATAGCATCTGTTTTGCTCTTTACCTTTTGTTTAATAAATAGACTTTACAAATAAGTCAAATTTGTTTCGCTTCTGTCTCTTTCTTTGCCTGAACTTCATTATCCTTAATTTATGGACATGAGTGTATTACGGGCGAACAACTGGTAGCGGAAGGCGGCTAGTTATAAATAAAAGCTGGTCGCCTATTTCCTCCAAAGGTTCGCTTATAAAGCACTCAGATATGTTGTTTTCTTGAAATATGTCTTTATTTGTAATTCGTAGAAAACAATGAATTCCTAGCGTTAACAACGCCATTATGTTAGTGAAAAGGCAAAAATCGTAAGTTGGATACATTGGCAAAATCATTGGGGATTTGAACACTCCACTTGAATTTGACTTGCATTCTGACTATACCCGCAATTATAACAGCGGTTTATATACAAAACAGACGGATTTATTATGTAATAATTCATGAGTCAAAGTAGTCCTACGGCTTTAACATCAGCAGCTGTTTGAAAAGACAGCCTACTGTCATTTTTTTAACGTGATGAAACGTAGAAATTTGTTAAAATTATTTTCTACTTTATCGTTTTTAATTTAAAATTAATTATTATAAATAAATAAGTTACTCCAGAAACCTCATATCACCTATATATTTCCTTAATAATAAAAATTTGGTGAACTTGATAATAATGAGAACTTTTTGCGTCTATAAAATCGGCCTTTCAAGAGATCGGCACGTAAACAGTTTTGCAAAACGGATATTTGCAGTGCAAGCGATCAAAATTTCGGAAACGTGGATGTTAGTTTTCACGTTATTATTTTTCTTCAAGCTTATGCACGAGGATTACGCATAAATCACGAAGCTCATGACAATTATTTCAAATTTATTTCCTTCATCTGGCTTTCCTACTGACGCATCTCAATATCAAACGCTCTTTTTTCTATTGAAGTAAAATTCGTCAAAATAATAGTAAAAACGCCCTTAAAAACATCATCATGAAGGACGCAGCAACTGTGAAAAATGAGAAAAGCAAGCAAGAAGTTGAAAAGAGTAAAATACGACGATGGATTCTAAACCGGTATCGAAACGACACCCAGACGGCCGTTACTTTGTATGCCATGAAGAAATTCTTGGATTCCAAGCAAAGTGGACTTTCTAATAATCCGGAAACAAAACTGGTGATTAAACGCCACGAAAGTGGTCATCTGGTGAAAATTGAAGGATTCCTAATGGCAAAAATGCCCAAAGGACAAGCAGCCTCCAGCTCAGAAAGCAAAAGTGGAAACGAATCGAAAAATCTTGCCAAAGGTAGTGCTACTCTAGCCAAGAGATCGCCAACTAAAAAGGTAAACCACAGGAGGTGGTGAAGTGGAGAACTGTTGGCAAAAACAGCCCAAAAGAAAGCAGCCTCCCAGCAGCTCAGAAACGCAAAAGTGGAAGCGAATTGAAAAGCCTTGCCAAAGGTAGTGCCACTCCTTTAGCCGAAAGATCACCAAATCAAGAAGCTGTACCAATGGAGAGTGAAAGTGTCAACTAAACAAGGAAACACAATAGCTGAAATTAGGCAAATGAAGAAATTCAACAGCTATCTGAATGGACACCCATCTTGAAAAGGATATGAAATTCAAAATTTATGTCATTTTACGTTGTTAACTGAGGCATTATTCAGAAAAAGGCTTTATTTATAAAATGAAATTTATTTAAATAAAAGTTGCAACTGAAAATCAATATGTTTGAATTTCTCTCTCTTCTTGATCTTTCTTTTACTGATGGAATTAAAAATTGGGTACAGCTTCGATATGCGGCATCACTGGCGATAATTTTGTTTTGGCGACTTTTTTTCAACAGTTTCAATATAGGACCCCATTGGCGATATTTTGTTTTGACGACTTAACGATACCATGTTCGGTTAGAAAGTCGCCAATGTAAGATTATCGCCAGTGACGCCATATAACAAAGTTGTTCCAAATACTGATATTTCGTGGTACATTTTACCTTCAGTTCGGAAATGCTTATGTTTTGCCAAGATGTTTAAGCTTTCGTCTATATTTTTCGTTTACTTACAGAATTAAAAATTAATATTTCGTGGTACATTTTGATGTCATTATGAAAATGTTTATGTATTGCCAGGATATTTAATATTTGTCAAAAGCATGATGAAGGGGGAAAAATCAACAATATTAATTAAAAATAAAATAATAATAATATTAATATTAATAATGGTTGGAATCTAGAAGTTGGTACACACTCTTAAAATGGCGCCAAGTCGCCAAAGCTAATGCAAGTATTACCTGCACTTAGCTTTGGCAACTTGGCGCCAATGAAGTGCAGCGGTCAACGTCTTGCTTTGGCGATTTGGCTGCGTTTTAAGAGTGTGTACCAACTTCTAGCTGTCAACCTTAATAATAATATTAATATAAATATAAATAATAATATTAATATAAAAATTTGCCAAAATTCAGCACTTGTATATTCACACCAAAGCCTTTTAAATGAAGTGTGGTTTTAAATACTTTTTAAATCAAGAAAATAAACGGAAGTTTTAAAAAAATATTTTGAAAATCTCTTGTCACATAAAGATTCATGTTTCCACTTCTGTGGTAATGAATTACTAGCTGTTAATTCAACTGAGAATTGTACTTTCTTCTAACATCTCGACAAACTGCCATTTTAATTCAATAACAGATGAATAGCCATTAAATAAATTTGAATCAATTTAAAAGTATAATTAATTAGGGTACTTTTCCGTTAGCCGGGCGCAAGCGAAAAATCGCCAAATAATGTAGAATTTCGCCAAATTTCTTACAACCATTCTTTTGGCGACTTGGCTCTCGTTTGGTTAACAATTGGCGACATTTGCGCCCGGTTAACGGAAAATCGCTTCGCTTTTGGCGACTTGGCTGTTCACAATTGGCGACATTTACGCCCGGCTGACGGAACTCGGCGACTTGGCTCGCGTTTGGATCACAATTGGCGACATTTGTGCCCGGCTAACGGAAAAGTGCCTTAATTAGTTTTCAAAGATTTTTAATTTAAAATCACATAACGATTTTAAATTTGAATGTAGAAAAATGAAATAATATTGATTTCGCAGCATTTAGTAAATTTTAATCAATTTAAAAGTATAATTGATCAGTTTTCGTCAATATTTCATTTCAATTTTTTAAAAAAACTCCTTTTTAATTAAGAATTTCATAACGATTTAAACTGAAATATTGAACTCACAGAATACATTTGGCGACTGTTTCCTTCAGCATCAATTTAATTTAAACAAACGCCGCTATGATAATGCTAAATGACGGAAACAATAATCGCTATGATCTCGCGATCTGTCGCTAGAATTTGGCGCAGATTGCCAAATTCCAGAGAAGCGGAATCGCAAAAACTCTCTTCTGAAGAGCTCCTTAAAATGTTCAATTTCAGGAAAACATTTTATGTATTTAAAAAAAAACTGAATCGCCATTTTTTTGTTCTAGAAAGCCAAACTACTGAATAACTTTTCTTCAAAGTTTTCGCACAAATACTATGAAGCATAAGGAAAGATTTGTGACATTGAAATAAATAGTTAATTTTGTATTAATTAAAAACTATCTTTCCGCTCCTCAAGCGCCGCCTTTCAAGCTCTTCTGCTGATGAACCTTAGCTTTCAGTGGTTTTTAAAAATCGTTAGGTTTAACTGATATTCTTATTTTAATTTTAAAAAAACGTTTCAGGCGATAGAAGGATTTTGTGTATAAGATTTTTTTAAGGATTTTTTTAATAGGGTCAGGCGGGGAAACTGGGAACATGTAGTAATTGGGAATGGTGACTACAGTGCTTACTCGTGAGGTCCTAGCGAACTGAAAAGCACATTCTTTGGCTAAAACTCTCTAGAGGAAGAAGAAAAACCCTTTCCTACTCTTTTCAACGTTATTTGGTAACGTTAGTTACCTTTAATTGCAGCCGTGTTCAGAAAAGTGAAATCAAAATTTATTAAGCTTCGTTTTTCGTTGTCTACGCCGGTTATATGCAAGCTAAATTCCTCGGTTATATATTTCTTAGATTCTGTAGGATATAACGAATACGAGGAAACTTCGATTTACGTTTCTGGATTACATCTTGAGGAACAGATTAGTGTTCTTAATTACCCCTGACAATTTTTACTGCGAGGTAATTGGGTACAGGCTTCTAATGCAACAAAAACCTATATTTTTTATGTATTTGGAATAATTTATTATTTATACGAAACATTTTTAAGCCTAGGAAGTGGTTAAATCCTGTCCCGTCAGTAATTTTGACTTAGATTTACGCTCTCCATAATGGTCTAATGGCGTGTCGAGAAAGGAAAAAATTATGACGCTTTTCGTGGTATTTTAAACGTTTATATCTCCGCAACCAAATAACAAAGAGAGTTGGTTTTAGTTTTATTTAACAGAGAAAGGTTGACACTGAAGATTTCAAAAAGAATTTTAGAATTTGGAATTACGGTTTAGTCACAGTGAAGCTGCAAAGTTGGCAAAAATTACGAAGAATTTTAATGACGTCACAGCGACCGATGCGCGCGCACGCATCGGTTGTGTTTTAACAGATTAATAATTAATTCATTTCAGATTAATTATTTCATTCAGAATAATTCATTTAATAAAGAAAGTAAATAGAGAATAGGTCATAGGTCAAAGTCACATAGTGCTACTTTAGTCACAGAAAGTCACAGTTGAATAATCGATTAATTAACTGTCCTTAATTAATTATTATTAACAATTGTTGATTTAATTTCGCTCTCCTTTTCATATCGATTTACTTGAGTTGAGTTGGTTTTAGTTTCATTTAACAGAGAAAGGTCATAGAGCATAGGTCAAAGTCACATAGAGCTACTTTAGTAACATAGAACAACTTTAGTCACAGAAAGTCACAGTTGGGTAAGGTGTTTTGTGATAATTGGGAAAAGGAGTCAAATGCATTTTGAGGCAATATACAGTAGTTTCTAATCATTTCAAATCTATTCTCTTCAAATGAGTTTGTTACTATGATCAGAAGCCGACATACATGCTGGGCCTTCTTAATAAATTTGAGCTCCCTGGGATAGAGTGATATGACGCCCCATCAGAATCGCAACTAAGAATTTCCTAGCTGTGATGTTGAATTTCCCTAGCATTTGCAATTGCATTTGCTTCTGTCAATTATAGATGGTCATATTTTTCGCCCCAGGTACGACAAAGAGGTAAGAATCGAAATGGTTGATTGATTATATTAGCGTTCTTGAAGTTACGCTATTACTAATTGTAAATTAGAACCGTGATAAGATGAAGAGGAAAGACTCCTCAGCCTTGGTTCATCCGCTGAAATTCCACACCACGCCAATTTGAAAATTAGACATCGGCCTTATTTAATGGGCAACAAACTGAACGCAACGGATTTTTTTATATACACAGGTGAAGAATTTACGTCCCTTCATACGAAAGTAAAATATATATTTGAACATGATAACTCAAAAATTCAACAAGTTAACTAGACATATATGAAATTTGCCATGTAGTCATAAGACCAAAATTGTATATCTATTCGACAAAATGGACCAACGGGAAGATGCTCTTTGCTATAGGATGAAGCTAAACACGAGACTCCCGTTATTGTAGAAGTGTGTGAGAAAGAGGAGAGGAAAACATTTCCGTTTATTATATCATGGTTTCTAAAACAACTGCTTTGCTAAAGTCAGAAAATGGGAGCCTTTAAGAAATAGTAAAATGAATTTTGTATTTGAGTAGTCCAATAACTTCCTCAACCCCTCTGCAGTAGTCGTTAGTTTTGTGGCATATCGCCAAGCATTATCTTTATTACACGCCGGTGGGTGCTTATAAAGTTTTTCTCTTTTTATCATTTAGATTATCATTACAGTGCTCTTTCTGGAATGATATCTTACTTAACAGTGGCGTTTGTTGATTCGACAGCAAATTAATTCGCTAGTCGTGGATGATTGTTAAGACCAGGGGTGTAGTGAAGTCGGCATTGCTTTTATATCATGAGAAATAGATGAGAAAAAAATTGTGAAAAAGTCTATAAAAGAGCGCGATTTTTTGTCACCCATATTAGAGCATTCCGGCACTGCTTATTTTGCGACTACACCACTGGTGAAAACCTGAGAACACGACCTATCTCCAAACGTTCGTCATGCTTGAATTTTTCCAACTATAATTCGCCAAATTAATCTTAGACGCAAGGTCATTCATAATGACCTCGAAATTGATCATGTTTTGGATTTTATGAAAATTATTTCTAAAAAATTCTTTGAAAAATTATCCCAGATTCCCAACGTCTCTTGCAATTATCACTATAGGACACAGCCGTTCCGAATTTTCGAAAGAGACCCAGATCGATGCTGAATGCACATTCGAAAATTTCCCAACAGTTAAAAGACGTCTGAATGCGAGTACAGTCGAAGAGAATCTGGAACCGTAATTTCCTCAAAATTTACGTTCCGACTTTCATCAACCCGCTACGTTGTGAAAACCGCGTTTTCTACCGAGAGCTTTAACTTCCAATTCAAAATTATCACCGTTTTCCTGCGGAATTGTTATGTTTTAGTCCATTTTAATATAATTTTGCCTTCTAATTAACATCTTGTTAAGTTAGTTGCAACGCAGTATTGTATAGTAACGGATTCGGAAACCCTCCGCGCTTTTGCGCATGCGCTGGGTGGATTTATTTTCATCAAAATAAGGGGAAAGTGAAGAATGGAGGGGTGGTGCTTAGATTTTACTGAGAGTGATCTAACAAAGAACTCCGGAAATGGGCTCATATGACTCATTGCCTGGCAACCCTTTCCGGTGTAAAATCGTCCAAAAGTGGTAGTCTCGGAATCCGTTGCTGAACAGTAACTTAAATTAAAAAACGGATCTGGACACGGAAATTTTCACACCATACTATCATCTTGCACCTAGCACAACACTAGCAGTGTATTTCCGCTGAAGTTTTAATCTATTCAATAGTACTAGCTTTTCCAAGAATTTAGTAGCGCCTCTCAATTATTTCATCTGATTTAATATCTCAAATTCGAATTATTATATGACTAATTTAATTAAAAGAACATACCTTAATTTTACGTGGAGGTGTATCTCGGATGCTTCGTATCCTTAAAAAAACTCCGTTCTTAAAAAAAAGCATAATTTTTATGGGAACGAAAACTGGAAATGAACAGAAAAAAATATCATTTTATAATTTCATATTCAGTATTCTTGAGATATTTAAAATTAAAATGTGCTCTTTAATTCTCTTTCCCTTTTATCCAGAAACATCTTACCTAAGTTCTAGTACCATAAAAACTGGGATTATTAATACCATGATACTGTATTCTCCATGGTATTATATTTCTATACCTTCATGATTAATACACAATTTTTTAAACAAGCAAAAAAATTGGCGACTGTAGCTCTGTCGAGAAGAGATTCAAACTATGCAGTCGAAACGCGACTTTGCTAACTACCGATGGAGTATTTACTTTCATTATTGGAGAATTGAGCCAACAAAACTCAGAATTTGCTAAGAATATGAAATGTTCTCCGGTCCAAAGAATTAATGAGAGACGCGATGTTAATTTAGTTGGATTAATGCAATATCTAAATTTTGAGAGAAAGTATGATTCTGCTGCAGTTACCGTTGATCTTCGACGTTTACCAAATAAAAACTGATTCGACAAGTTAAAATAATTATGACAAGGCTTTTTTGCCTGGAAGACAAATCACTGCCCAACTCTTCGCACTCAGAAGAAGAGGGCACGGAAACCTTGGAAAGAAATCCTTAACGTTGTTCAACTAGGAAGAGTTTTATCTTGAGCAAGAATTGCAATTATTTAACTCAACAGAAAATCGATCATGAAATATTATAAAACTGTGTTAGACTTTTAAAACAATTCCTCCAACGTCAGCTGAAGCTGAGAAGGCATTTTCTGCTACCGAATTGTTCATAACAAACCTGAAAACTAGGCTTGGTGACAAAAGCATAGATTGCTTGTGTTTTTACAAATCATACTTTAAAAATGAATAATTAATATATTTTATTTGTATTTTGTAGCTCATTATATAAAGAAGTATAAATTTTGGAATTTATGAATATCCTTATTTTGAGCTATAATTATTGACATCAATTAAAAATAACTAATTTTTAGATTTTTCAACTTTTGATGCATCCCGGGAATCCGGGAATGACTGTTTTGTGCCCGGAACTTCTCAGAAATTCCCGGGAAGGTAAAAAGGACGGGTAATCAGAAACCCTAGTCCAGACCACGTAACAAATTTCCATCATCTAACTAGTTTCGTTTTTTGAGTTATCGGTTTCAGAAACAGAAATAATTCCGAAAATTATTTTTTTCGGACTCGGGGAGCTGTAAAATGTTGAAATTCCTCAAAATGACAAGGTGGTTTTAAAGACCCCTTCTACGCTTCGTATACGAGAAAGTAACAAACCATGCTGTTATTTAGTCCCTGTTTTAAATCACAAGGCAATAAAATATGTTAAGTGAATTGAACTGTATAGTCAAGTAAGCCATTATTATAGTATTTTATTCTTCAAAAATAATTACTTAAACCAATTAAATTACCTAGAGTTGTGCTTACCGTGTATTTTAAATTAATTCTGACCCGTCGGAAGAGGAATTATTACTAAAATAAACTATTTATTTATTCTATTTTGGATGAAATTTGTGAAATTTTAAAATATCATGCGTTGAAACCTATATGCCTACACGTCTTTCTCTTTAAACGAGTATTCATTCAGGTTTGATTTGGTGCTGATATTGTGACGCAGCAGCTATGTTTGACTATGCTGCTCCAAGCCTTCGTGAATTAGAATTCTCTTAAAAAGCAGGAAAATGGAATTCACAAAACAAATTTCTTGAGTTACAGTGCTTCATAAATAGTAAAGGCGTCCATTTTCAGTGTACTTTAAGTATAAAAAAATAGCAATTTTGTTTCCTGTAGAAATTCAATATCATTGTTTTCAGTCATATCTGAGTTATATTTCTTTCTCTTTCAGGCTCCTATGCTCTGTCTATCAAAGATATCGATCCCAACACAAATGAGGTACTGATACGTCATTATAAAATTCGAACACTAGATAGAGGAGGATTTTTCATATCCCCAAGAAATCAATTTGATACCTTAAAGGACCTAGTCGAATATTATTCGAGTGAGTAAATTTATTTTATTTAACATTTTAAAAGCAAGTGTCGAAATTACAGTGGAAGATGTTCTTCTCAGCATATAAATATAGCTACAGTAGTCGCCGCTTTTAGTAATCACAGATGTAACGATCAATCGGTTATACTGATCAAAATAGCGTGGAACAGATCTCCCGTATCTAAATACACAGAAAAACCGCCGTTTTTAGCGATCAGCAATTAGTTTATAGTGATTAGTTTCGATGGTCATGCTGTGAAGTCCGAGGCCCACAGAAGTGTCAAGCATGAGGACAATGCTAAGAAAGAGAGGCTAAAAGAGAAACCGCCATGAGCCCAAAAATAGTCTGCAAGCCCTTCGAAGATCAGTCCAATACCGTGCTGAATCTTTTCATGAGAAATATTCATATGAAAGTGTATCCAACGAATGTTTGAAAACTAAAATAAATAAATGAATAAAAAACAAGTTACTCTCGATAACGGATTTAGGAAACTTTAAGGAAAAAAATTAATTATATATGATTTTTTTTAATTCTGACCATTGTATTGGTTTTCTTTTTCTAAAAGTGTTCCATTCTTAGTGTTAATGTAAATAAGTTTTTTTTTTGTATTAAACTTTTTTGTATTTTTTGTACTTTCACTTCCCGCGAGCCTGTAGCAAGATGGTGAGCAATGAGACCAGATGGTCTCGCGGATGGAAGGGAGTCTCAGGTCCGCTGTTGCTCATTACACAGGTAAACGTCTTCTAGGATGGCTGATGCCATCTACTTACTGGTCACTTCAAAAATTTTGTAGCCATTTGTATCGGTAGCAAGATGGTGAGCAATCAGACGCTTCTGGTCTCGCGGATGGAAGGGAGTCTCAGGTCCGTTGTTGGTCATTACGCAGGTAAACATCTTCTTGGATGGCTGATGTCATCTGCTTACTGGTCACTTCAAAGTTTTGTAGCCAGATAGGATGGAAGTCGAGTCTCACACAGTAGGTAATAGACGAGAACCGTCGTTTCCATCCGGTACCATTGAGCGATCTCTACCGGCTGCTTAGAATCGGTTGCCGCAGGGCTGGGTCACGGT
>BGPR01037727.1:0-11688 GCA_013235015.1 Araneus ventricosus | reverse complement strand
CGCACGTTAACAACGGGAAAAGTGACGTCTCCCAACCCAACCGGGGGTACCAGAAGAAACCCCTAAATTACCACCTACTAATGGTAGATGTCTGTCCCTAATTCTTATGCGAGTCTTACCCATCACAGCCTAGGAATCTCTCTCTTATGATTCTAAAATTTCTACATGATTTATAATCATGGTTTTTCATGTACCGTCATTAGCAGGACGTGAAGAATCCCGAAGTCGAAAACCATGTATTAGTTAACACCCACTAATGGTAGATGTCTTTCTCTAATTCTTATGCGAGCTTTACCCATCACAGTGCAGGAACCTCGCTGTTATGATTCTGAGGTTGATCTATAATTTATAATTTTGCTAGCGTACGACATTCCTGACAGGAATCCAATCCACGAGGACGATCAAAGGGGTTAAATACCGTAAAATCGTATGACATCTAAAAAAAACAAACTGGAAGCGTTTTCTTTCACCTTTCTTTTGATTCAATTGCATAGCCTTTGGTAGAATATTTTCATGTCGTTGCAAAGAAATAAATAACCACCATCACCACCGTGAAATAAATAATGTTTTTGTGTCCAAATCGGAAGGCCTACTTTAAGGGGTCTATTCTGGTACCCCTGGTTAGGTTGAGAGATATAACTTTTCCCGTTGTTAACGTGTGGAAAAGTGACGTCTCCCAACCCAACCGGCGGTACCAGAATAGACCCGTAAGTTGCAGGAATACAACTTATATACACGACGGATGCACCAGGAATCGAATCTCGAAGCCGAGACTGTACCACTAGGACATCTTACTTTCGACGAATTAAGCTCATGAGACCCACATACACGTTGCATCTTCGATGGTTTCGGATTTAGAAAGTGGGACCATTTTTTGTCAAAGTCGTGTCCATATTACCAGATCCCACTGGCCCTGATAAATAAAGGACGAACATACTCGAGATGAACAACGTCTTGCCATCAATTTTTGAGCATAATTAGAATTGCTTTATTTAGTTATTATACTAATAATGTCTAGTTTAGAAGAAAGATAACTATTTCACTGTACCTCTTAGTTTAGAATCATGAACAGATGATGAGTGCGACTTTTGCGGGTCTATTCTGGTTCCCCCCGGTTGGTTTGGGGGCGGGGAGTTTTCCCGTTTAACAACGGGAAAAGTGACGTCTCCTAACCCAACCGGGGGTACCAGAATAGACCCCCTAAGAAGTCTAACCAAATAGTACCCATTTAACCTGAATCAGTCTGAAGGAATCAGGTCTTAAATGTGAGATTTTCTGTCAAAATTACCAAAAGTGGTTCAATATACATATATAAGACCCTTGAGCCATGTCTGCGTTTTAATATGTACTAAACTATTACTATTCAGAACCACTATCAGAATCACTATTTCAGAACCAAATAAACTACACAAAGCAAAAATGAAGCCTTTCCCTGGGGGTTCCAAATAGCTAAATTTAATACAAATGGAGATCACATCATATTAGAACAATGTTATCATTAGATAGCAAATTTATTATGAGATGGTAGATGGATACATGCTATTCGAAATTTCTTGGTTTCCGTGCATAAAACTAAAAAAAAAACGAAATCTTTTAATTTCACGACCAGGATTCGAACTCTCGTAGCCCGATGTCTTTTGTTAAGCACAGAAAATCAATTAAAAAGAACGTGCTTAATTTTAATTATTAGGTTCAATAAAAGGCAAAAATAAAAGTGTCTAAATATGCTGTAGAAAGTTAGCATTAGTTTAAAATTGCATAAAACCATACTCCGATATGTTTTAAGGACTTGTTCAGTTGTCAGAGAATTTTTTTCAAATATGATGTCTCAGGATCTTTTCTGTGAAACCGTCAAAGACTGTAATTAAATTGCTGCGCTCTACATGACCTCTATGAAAATTTTTCATTTTGGAATAAATAACTGAAATAGTTTTCTCTTAATGACAGATATTATATTTTTAATGCTACAAAAATGTATTTCCTTCGTTAGCAAAGTTAATCATCTATTTAATTCTCTGTTGCTAATATGCATAAATGACGCAAAGAAATTTTTAGGAAAAGATGTATTCATACGCCAGAATAACAATTTTTAATAATTTTCCGATTTCAGTGTAAGATTAAACAATGTTGTTTACAGAAATTACGAATATTTATTATTATATGTAATTGCTGATCAAGAATTAATACTTTTATTTGTGAATTTAACAAATTTAGAAAGAGAACTTTACTTTTTGGATCAATGGGATTGAATGTGTGCAGCGGTTTTTAGAGCCTATAAAATGAAAAACTCCATGCCAGCTTCATACTTTTTGGTGGTTGTCAATATTTAAGATACGACAGAAGTAGTTTCAGTAGACAGCTTAGTCAACATGAGTTCCCATAATAAGTACCCGCTTGAGAAGCAAGACACTCCTTCGGAATCCAGCGACTCTCATTCTGACAGCGAAGTGAACAAAGCGGAAGAAAACTTGGAGCAATTGAAGATAAAAGAACGTCAAACAAAAGATGATTCTGGTAAATCGAAGCCTTTAGACTCCCCAAATCAAGAAGGCGTCTTATCAAGTAAAAACGACCTATTGAACGAACCAATTGCTGGACCAAGTGGACTTCAAGAACCCCGACAGGAGAGTTCGGATCCAGAGTCCAAAGCTGCCAGCTTGACTGACCCTCAGAAAGAAAAGGACGTGGAGGCGAAGGGAATCGATATAAACATCGAAGAAAAAATGGTGGAAGGAGATTACAATACCACGGATAGCGCGCCACCTTCTATCCAGTCTTCTACAGGAGTAACTCCTTCGAGTGAATTGCAAGAGAAGTCGCCAGTTGCCGGACCAAGCAGAGTCCGAGGTGAAGTCGATTACTCGAAACTTCCCTTTACTTCTGTTGTTTCTCGTTTCATGCGTAAATCTTCTGGAAGTTCCAGTTCCAGCTCAAGACGTTTTGATTATGTATACGACGGCGCACGTACATTGTCGGATGTTTCCGAAATTCGGTCTGAAATAGCCGACAGCTCTGCAGAAGGAAGTGTATATCACGATGCACCGGAAAGTTTCGAGGAAGATCAGTCTTCCAGCTATGCATCTGCTGTCGAAACGCAAAGTTCTGGAACCTCGGACACAAACATAAGCGAACTTCAAGATGACTTCGCTCCTCCTCCAACTCTGGCAAGTTCAAGCGTGTCGATTTCGACTAATTCTGGAGAACAAGGCCATCTGGCTTATCTAGCACGGCTGCAAATGGAAGCGGATGCACGAGGAGAACCAATGAGTACATCGTCTGGAATTGGATCGACTAATCAGTCCGAACTCGCTCAACTAGAAGCCTGGAATATGGCTGGAGAAATTGGACCTGATGGGCACAATGTCGTCGACCCCAATCAAGATGTCCCCGATAACCGTGCGCAGGGTGGCGAATTGCAGCCCACATCCGAATCTGTGGAAGACGAACCGATTTTGGTAGATCAACAAATGCAGGCATTCGATAGGCTGTTTGAGCAAGAACAGAGAAATGAAGAAAATATTGAAGAACCTAACGTGCCCAGAGATGAAATGAGTCTAGCGCGCAGAATACAAGACGAGGAGAGAGTTCAAGCTTGTAGTGCAGGAGCGGGTTCTCCCAAGAAGCGAAGAAGGTCATCGAAGTGCATAAGTGATTTGAGTAGTGAAGAAACGGGGGCCGCTGAGACTCTGAGACCAAGATTTAAGCCAGATACACGGAAGAAAAGCAAGATGGCTGCCAGCAAATCGAGTCCTACTTTACAATCCAGTTCAGAATCCACAGAACCGAAGAGCTCATCCAGTGACCATTCTCATCGTGTGGATTCTCCAGAGATTAAAAGCTCGAGTGAGTCGCAAGAATTTTCAAAATCGGAGAAGGATAGAAAACCGTGGCAGACACCTGGTCACCTTCGTGGTATGCAACTTTCTACGATATCACCTAAGGACTCTGTTATAGCTGAGGATGATCGGACTTCTCCCTTACGAGAACAGGATACTGAATTAATGGCAACTGAAGATCCTACTCCTGAAAAGATGGAGACTACTCTTGGTGAAGGGGCAGCCAAACAAACAGAACCATCAGAGTCGAAACCTGTTGTCGAGTCCAGTGATCTAGCCTATGGAGGTGAGGCTGATGGAACTTTAAAGGAACACGAACAGAGTTTTGAGGCTTCGGAGTTCGAAAGGAGAGTTGGGAAGTCTAAGCGGGAACCAAAACTGAGCAGTTCACCTCCATCGGATAAAGCATCGAGCTCATCACATCAAAAAGCGGCAACAAGTAGGCCAAAGAAGAGAGCAAGATCCGACAAAATGCCTTTGAAAGCGCGTAAGACTCGGCACGATAATGCAGGTACTGTTCCAAAAAGTCTTGGTAATCTACAGCAAAGCGAGTCTACAAGCACACCTGATTCGAGTGATTACACTCCATCTGATGATGAAAAGGAAACTGAGCTCTGATCTTCAATGCAGCTTATTTAACCGCGATTCTGAACAGACTCCCATCAAAAAGTACAAAAGCAAAGTAAAAATATCGATGATTTTCGAAGAAAATATTAAACTGCTGAGATCCATATTTTTAATATTGGAAATCCAGCCGTTTTCCTAGACTCTATATTCTGTGTTCAGATCTTGCTGCTATGGTATTTACTTGAGTAAATCTAGTAATGATCTTTCGCAGAAATGTTAAATTTTATCCAATTAAGTTTTAACGCCTTGACTAATGGACAATTTCATGATATGAACGTTAGTTTTAATCGTTAAAAAATAAACTTGCATTAATGTAAAATTTGTTATGATCTATATTAATAACTCTCTGAAATGTAAGATTTTATAACTGTAATTTTATTCTATATATCTCGTACCAAGAAGTTTTTTATTTAAATCTCAAACTGGAGTATTCTTTGACATGAAATTGTACAACTGCAAATAAACTGTTTTTAACTGTAAATGTCTGTCATTTTCTTGAATACATTGGATTTCTTTCTAATTAGTCTTGAAATATAAAAGGTATTAATAATGGTTATCCGGCCTTCTTAAGAATTCCCATTTTTGAAGACTGTACCTTAAAATTTCATCGGTCGTTATGAAAGTGCCATAAAATTAAAATGTACAAGCTCGTTTTTCAATTTGGTGTATTCATCCACTAATTCTCTAAACGATTTCCGCAGAAAATTCCGTCCTTTAAAATCGAAATTCAATGCAACATTAACGCAAGCTGGAGTGTGGCGTTATTTTAATATCCAGGAAATTAATATTTGTTAAATACTCATTCAATAGCTACGACTCTTGCGAAATTTAAAGCGATATCTGTGAAGTTATATTTCAACGCCAATTAAACGTTGAACTTTAACGGCTTTTTAATTATATTGCAATAAAATTAAAAATGAAAGAATGGCGGCGAAAATGCATACCCTTAAGTAAAATTGGAAGTTTAGATCCAATATAATGGATGTAGGTTTCGATTTTCCTTTCAGCTTGTGTCTTATGACTAATGTAGGCCCTTGTATCTCGCTGTCCTTCTACATTGAACGCAATTAACTCAAGGAAGTGAGCTCCCAGCTAAAAAAAATCTGCAGAAAATCTGAAGGTATTTGGAACTTGTTTTCTTCAGATTTTCTGTAGAAAAAAATGTTCCAAATACCTGCAGATTTTTCCACGGTCAAGGTTTAATTATTAATTTCAATTATTATTAATTTAATTTATGTATAAACTTACTTAAACGATTTGGAATGTGACGAAACTTCAAGCTCTTGTCTGGGATTTGAGCCCGCGATCCTATAAAGCAAGCGCGCTACAGGCAGTTGCCCTAACCACAAGGCCACGTCGGCATACGCGAGGTGGGATAAATTAATCCATTTAAGTTATAGCGTCACCATGGCTCTCGTGGCGCCATCTAGTGGCGTAAAAATAAACCAAGGTCAGAATATTTGTTTCAAAAGTCGTAGAGATGTGTAACAGATGAGATTAGTAATATTTTTGTTCAATAATTTAGATTCTCAGTTTCAATAAATTCATTTTCACCTTCTATATTTCTGGGAAGCCTTCTCTCCATCCAAAGGGCGAAAGTTCCACTTTTCCTTTCTTTTTCGAGGAAAATAGCTAGTCAGAAAGACAGTTGGAAAACTAATTGGAAATTAATTCAGTTATGGGGTAAAAGTTTAAAATGGTAAAACTTCAAATATTTATTTCAAAGATTAATTTAGAATTCATTTTTTCAGTGGCATATTTAAAAAATTTAGTCCTAAGACATTTTTCCATTGGGAAATTTTTTGAAACTCCTGTCTGCTGTAGAATTAAACAATAATGATAATTACATTCTAATTTTGTTTTATATCCATTGGAAAATAGAGTTGCAATATTAGAGAATATGGTGCAAAATATGTATTTATAGAAATGCAGATATTATGAAAATGCAGTTAAATCTTCAAAAAATCAACAGATATTGGTCGAGTTTAATGATTTTGCGAAAATATGCTAAATAACTGCAAATTGAATTAAAGACAAAATGCAAAGTCTTATAAAATCTACAGGATATTTAGAGAAAAAAATAAAAAGAATTTTTTTGAAGATTTTATGCAGATTAAATTGAAGAAAAAATCTGCATTTTTCTTCAATTTAATTATGCATTTTTTATGCATTAATGCATTTTTTCCAAAAAATCTGCAGAATATTTAGAGAAAAATGAAATAAGAATTTTCTGCAGATTTTCTGCAAATTAATTAGAAGAAAAAAAATGCAATTTTTTTTTGTCTCCAAAAAATCTGCAGAATATTTAGAGAAAAATATAAGAATTTTCTGCAGATTAATTTGAAGAAAAAATGCAGATTTTTTCTCTCTTCAAAAAATCTGCAGAAATCTTCAAGAAATCTTCAAAAAAAAGAATTTTCTGCAGATTTTCTGCATATTTTTTTTAGCTGGGCTATGTTCCAATATTTCTAAAATATTGCGATTGACGAATAATTTCGTAAACGTTCTGGAATATTGGGATACTATTGGTTAATCCAACCTGATCTCTTGATGCAGCTGTTACTCGGTCGCCTATTGCTAAAGTACGAAATTTGAGCAAACTGTCTTGCATTTGTGCCGGACATTTAGAATTCTAGATTTTTTTCACTTTAATTTAGTCAATGGATAGCTAAAGATTGGAAGTATAAGTTGAATAAATATCAAAATTCCCTCTTTGCGAGTCCAAACTGATCTTAATAGCCAGGGAGTGGATTAAATCTAAAAACCGTCTCGTAACTTGTACGGTATAACCTCTCTTATCCGGAAACAAAGGAATATTGCCCATGTCGGTTGAGATTTTTTCTGGATTACTCAGTACACGTTTTATCGCTTGCATGTTTAGTTTTGTGATGTCTATAAAAATTATAGCGTACAAAATCCTCTGGTCACGTCTTTCGATCTCATGACCACAAACTAACTAAAGTTTGAAAATCTTACAAATCATTTAATGTTTTAACACATGTACGTGCTTTTGTTTTGATAAAATTAAGCAACGCTTTAAATTTGTCGTAAACATCGCATAACAGTTAAATACTTTTAAGTGGGAGACGTAAGACTTCGAATGTCTGGGATTGTTGTCGAAGTTTTAAAAAAGCGAAATTGCTTTCGCTATGTACGAAATGAAGTTCCGTAACATGGGCTGACATGGATGAATATTACTCTCAAATTTTGGTGAAATCCTTTCACGTAACTTTCTTTGTCTGCATGTTGAATAATTTTGTTATCAAGTGTGTGAAAGGAGCAGAATTGCCGTCAGTCACTCGAGTTTGCACCCACTCTTCATTACCTGATCTGGATTTATATTTATATTTTAATCCAGTTTTATACCTCAAGGTATCGTTATTTTGTGAATTAAGAGAGAATTCTCTGTACGAAGAATCTATGAGAAATGCGCACGACATGGCTACCCGAAAGGGTGCAAGGCCATTAGTGGGACAATAGAATTAAGAATGCATGCAATATAGCGAACTAGCGAATGAAGTCGAATATGCTCTTGCATTTGTTTAGATTGATGTTTAAAGAGGCTTATGGTTAATATTCGCCAGTCATGTGTTTATGCGAATTTCTAAATGAGTTTGATTAAGGATTTTTCCCCATATCCTATGTCGCTCATTATCCATAATAAAACCTTAAAAGAGTACGTTAGTCAAAGAAATGAAGGGAGAAAAGGATCAAAAGTTAGTAAGTAGCATAACATCCATTCGTGTGGTTGCGGTTCCATTAATGTGTTCAATTTTCGACGGCTTCAAGATATTTCATGTGGTTTTGTATTTGCTCTTGTATCCATCTATTCTTTGTGTTGGGTACTTCTAATTGGATAGACTATCGGCCTTATTCACCATCCATGGTTAAACCAAGATCAGCGGTTAAATGATGGTTCTGCTATAACAATGCGAAAGCTGACCGAAATGCATCGCCAAATGTATACCCTAGCGGATTGCTATTTTGGCATGGTATCTCAATTTCTTTGTTGTTGGCGATTTTTAAAATTAACCTCAGCCTTCGAGCCAAACGAGTTTCTCGCCAAATCGCCAGTTTAGGGTATACATCCAGCCGATCATTTCGGTCAGCATTCGCTTGTTTGTGTAAATTCCCTTTTAACCGCTGATTATGAATTAACCATGGATGGTGAATAAAAAAGGAAATAAGTAGATGACTATGCTATTTGCTGACTACTTTAATGGTCGAATGATTGTTAATGTGAGGATTTAAATTCTTGTATATAATATGCTATTCTCTATTATGGAATACAGGGTAATTAAAAACAATTGCATCGATTACACCTGGCTATAACTTTCTTATAAACAACAGGAAGAAAAAATTTTGAGTAGAATTACAAAAGGAAGCTTAGTCTTTACGTTAGAATTCTTATGTGAGATTTCTTTTCCACAGGAGAAACATCCATTCGGTGGTCCACTTCAATACCATGCAAAGCATTTTCTATGAGTACCATCACTTTGTTCACCATTGAGAGAAAAGGGGGCGTTAAGACAGCCTGCGATATATCCCGATAAAACGACTACAAAAGAAGTAATTTCAGAAGATTTAGTTAAGCAGATGCAAAATATGCATGCGGTTATTGGACGAGTATCAATGGTTGCAAACAAGCCTCACAAAGTATGGCGGAAAATGGATTACCGCATAGATGGCTACACGCGTGCCCAAAGGAAGTCACATAGGGAAATTATTACGCACAGTGGGTTCCCAATATAATGACACTTTAAAATTTGTATATTTTCCCAATGCCTCCCGAAGATCTGAATAGATTTTTTAGAATTTCGTACATGTAAATATTACACTTATACTCGTATTTTACAGTGAAGATTCGATCGCCAGATTATTTAAGGGACCGACCAAAAAGTGATGAATGCAAAAAGAATTACGAATCGTCCGTTTAAAATAAAGCCGATAACGAGATGAAACTTTCATGATTGGTTATGTTTGATGTGCATAATATTTACAGACATTTTCGTAAATATTGCACAAATATTTGGGAAGATATAATAGTTTCTTTAAAAAATCTAAAATTTCTCCGCGTGTGTTTTGCTTATAACTTGCAGAGGTTTAAACCAAATTGTATGAAACTTGCAGAATGCTTAACAATATGTTTGGGAAGCATAGCGTTGAAACTTGAAGTAAATACTTTGAATACTAAAGAAAATATGAGTATTTTTAGTAAATAATATTTTAGTGTGCATGTGCGAAATGTAGCGTAATTTTTCTTTCATGAATGAAGAGGTCTGTTCTGGTACTCCTGGTTGGGTTGGGTTGCGTTGCTAATGTGCGGAACCCAACCCAACCGGGGGTACCCGAATAGACCCCTAAGAGTCAGATATATAGGGTAGCTTATATAAAAATTCCAGTTCAATACCATTAGTATTCAGAAAGACATCGGCATTGCAATTTGGTGAATTTCGGTATACTATAACGGGTCTATTCTGTTACCCCCGGTTGGGTTGGGAGACGTCACTTTTTACGCACGTTAACAACGGGAAAAGTGATGTCTCCCAACCCAACCGGGAGTACCAGAATAGACCCCTAAGAGAAGCTAAATGATGAGGGTTCTTGCACAAACTGATATCTTTTTAAACTTGAATCTTCGAGCAGTAATATTGAATTTTATGAAAGTTGTATCCTGAATACCCATGTATACTTACAAATTAAATTCAAAATTTAAATTACAGGTCGACGATTACTATTCGAATATTCAGCTCAGTGACATGTGAAATCAATTTGGTAAAAAGAATTCTAAGATGCTCTCAAGCTCTTTAGATTATGTGAGAAAAACATTGGCTAGAAAGAGCAATATGTTTTTGAGCTGTTACATTAAATTTAATCCATAGCTAGAGCATCTAATTTTTTAATTGTTGATATGCCATTTATTTCTATCTGCTCGTCAAAATCGATGCTCATTACGAGACAAAAGCAAGCAAACATCTCAACTTAGTTAGTATAAATGTGACAACATGAGCTTCTGCTCTTTTGAATTGTTGGGTCACTTAAGGTGTGAATTTTGAAACTTTTAAGATTTTTTCAGTTTCATAATGAGCTCTAATTCTATGGATGAAGATGAACTTATCGCTTCCTTGCTACTCGACGAGAATAATGAAGATTATATGGAAACTTGTGATGATGAAGTAAATGATATGGTCCCAAGGTTAGAAAGATTGTGCATTAATGATAATGAGCTAACGGATTTACCATCTGGTTTGTCTATAGACACCGTTCCCAGTTCAATCAAAAATTTTGAGGGAGCTTCTATAGCTGATTCAAATGACGCAGTTTCCCCTATATTTCTCGGTGATAAGATTTGGGTAAGCGACGTTACTAAAGCGGCAGATGGCAGTAAAAAATCCCTATCCAAAATTGACGAAACCTCGCAAGATTTTTCTACAAATACACAAGTTGATATCCAGTCTCAAGACGTCATTGAAAAGGACCCTGAAAGCGGGGAGATCCATATGCATCCAATAGATGCAAAGGAGGAACAAATATTAGATAAAACTAAAGAAATGAAAGAAACTGGAGCAGAAAGTGTTTGCGATGAAAGTCCGCTGGATCTTTCTCCGAAACGTAATATGGATCACAATGATGAAGCTAAATCCATTTCTGCAGTATCTGAAAATAAAACTGAACTCAAGTCCTTAATGATTGTTCCAGAGAAAATGAAACATGTTGATCCAGAGACCGGTGAGATAACAGAAAATTCAAGTATTATTCTTCCAGATACTCCTGGCAGTAATAGCATAGGAAAGGCACTGGTTCTGTCCGCTGATGTTATGGATAGTGGTATAGTTTTTGACCCTCATTCACCAAAGTTATCATACTCTGCTGATGAATCTTCTGATGATGAATCGCATGGGAGCAGTGGCATAATGCTTGATTCTCCACCTGATATTTGTGCAGTGAATACAGCTTCGGTTCAAGACAAACGCTACAGAAAGATTACAGTCATTGTGCCTCCAGTTTCAGGGATGAGTGAGAATATACAGCGACGCTTTTGTGTCTTCCAGCCACCATTCAGCATTATCGATGCTTCCAAGACAAATTCTTCCGATGAGGAATCTAAGAATTCAGGGGCCATTAGGAAAGATAGTCCAATAAATTCTCGTCGGAAAAGCAGGAAAACTGTGAAATCGTCTCCTAGACTAAAAGCTCTGAATCATTCGGATGTCAAAAACGAAGA
>BGPR01037726.1:0-15013 GCA_013235015.1 Araneus ventricosus | reverse complement strand
CTTCTTTCTTGAATTTTTCAGTTAATCTCTTCTTTCTTGAATTTTTCCAGTTAATCTCTTTATTCTAGAATTTTTCAGTTAACCTCTTGTTTCTTGAATTTTTCCAGTTAAACTCTTCTTTCTTGAATTTTTACTACAGACTTCTTTCTTGATTTTTTACTACAGACTTCTTTCTTGAATTTTTCAGTTAATCTCTTCTTTCTTGAATTTTTCCAGTTAATCTCTTTATTCTAGAATTTTTCAGTTAATCTCTTCTTTCTTGAATTTTTCAGTTAACCTCTTTTTTCTTGAATTTTTACTGCAGAACTTATAACAACAAAATGCTGCCCTCTTAGTTGGATATATTGCTATATTTAAGATCAACTTATTGTAATAGATAGAAGTTAGAATTATTACTTTGATTGCGACGTTTCTGTCTTCTCGGTTATTCTTTCTTTTTAGGGAAGCTTGGATAGAAATGCTCAAATTTTAATTTTGTTTCGAAAAAAAATTCTTCGTGCCTTTTAATTTTAGTTTCTAATTAAATCACCTGCAAAGGAATTTATATATTCTTTTTTAATTTTATATAAAAGAGGAAAGATCGATGTATTGAAAGTTCACAGCTGCTGACCCACTATCGAATTCCAGGATGCTGTAAAAAAATTTTTTGCGCACTGTTTTTTAACTTGAATTTTTCCATGTGTGTAAAAAAATAAATTTTGCAATCAACTATTCACTCACTTGCTGATGTGCTAAAGAAGGGGTGGGGTATCTTTTTGCAAAGAAAGCCTCATTAAACTTTGGCAAATGGGCAAAAGGCAGCTCGAGCAGAATCTTAAAGGTTATTGTTCTGTAATTATTATTAAATTACAGGCAAGTATATTATTTCAATGCAGATTGCAAATAACTGGCAAGGCCGCATAAGAACCCAAAAATGTCGTATGTGGCCTTAAGGCCCACCCCTGTGCTATAGAGTTTTGAAATTTTGTACAGTTGTGCGTTCTCGATGGCAATACCATTTCTTAGTTTATTGAGAACTTAATTTTCCTTTAATCAATTAATATAATTAAATTTTGATTTTATACCAGTGGCGCCATCTGTTAGTAAATTTGGGAAAAATTGATTTAGAAATTCCATAATATTTATAATAATGAATTATGAATTAAAGACAAAAAAGTAGAACATAATTTCAATTGCAAAAATTCTACTTTTCAGTACACTAATAAAAGCGTGTTTTATTCAGCTTATTTAACATTAAAACGAATGTATCGGAACCAAGTCAATAGGACGCACTAACGAGTGACGCACAAAAGCGATTTCACTATACTTTATTTCTTGGCCTAAGTCTTATCTTCGAAGAAGTGAACTTTGTTCTCTTTTCAACATATAAGAATGAAGGAGATCCGTTTACAAGTTTGGTTGCTTCGCTTTATAGTTCACCTGCAATCAAAACAAACCAGCAAGATTTAGCTCAAGGACTTAAGCTCTGTGGTGCTAGTAATAGTTTACAAAACTTCGCTGCTTGAATCAGCCGAGTACGTCACGAAGTAGATCAATAAATCTTGACTAAAATACCTCCACTATTTATCTATAAACACGTGCTAACAAAACCCTAAAAAAAGTAGCATTTCTAAGTCAAAATTCAATTGTAGTCAATCCTACTTCAACGCGATAGATATTCTGACAGAGCGATTTTCATAGAGCGATTTAATAATGAGATTCCTCATACAGAACAATTTTCATTCTTTCTCGTTTTCAGCTGGGTAGGAAGGGACGGGGTGGGTGTTGTATTGTATCCATCTAGCTCAGGGGTTCCCAACCTGTGGTACGCGTACCCTTGGGGTACCATTTGGGGGTACTCGAAATCAAAGTTGATAATGGCGGAAACGAGAAAACATAAGGGATTAAAAAAGTTAGATAATTTTATTTCTCCAAGTGGAATACTTGCTATTTAATAACTATACCACTTGAATAGTTGATTTTAACGGAGTGTAATTTTTAGCTATCCTTATAAGTTAAAACGAAACGATTAAAATACTGGTTTCATTTGCTTTGCCGTTGAACTAATACTATTGTAAAATTGGAATAAAATATAAAATCAAAAATAAGTTCTGCAAATGTTATTAATTCGAGTAACATATTGTGACAAAATTGTCTTGTTGGTGTACGTGAATGCATTCCAATAAGCAGGACTTAAAAAAAATAAAGCTCTTTATTTTAGAAACATTCTAGGAAAAGAAATGTAGCACAAGTATTACACAGCACGAGTAAGAATTCACAACAGAGACTATCATTAAATCTCAATACAGCGCTCAAAAGTTTCTCATTAGCTCACCAGCTTGCTCGCTGGTCAAATTCCAACTGACGCTTCTTGGCTTGAGAGCTTGCCTTTATACTTTTCAACAGGAAGTGACTTCATTACGTAGGAAGTGACGTAATCTCTAGAAAGTTCATGAAACCAGTAGAAATAGGTGGAAAGTTTGAGGTCCTTCTAGAAAATTCCCTTTGTCACCAAAGTCGCCAACTTTGCCGCCAAGTCGCCAAAATGGTCGCCAAATTTGTCACCAAGGTCGCCAAATTTATCGCCAAGTCGCCAACTTTGTCGCCAAGTCTAGCATCTCAGGGAAACGACTTTATATCTTTGTAATAATATGTAACGTAAACATATGTAAAATTTAAAGAATATGTACTAGTCTTCCATGATGTTATAAAACTGATGTCGTTACTTGCAGGTATGTTCTTCCACTTTGATCAAACTAAGTCGAAAGTCAAAATTAGTACCTGTCGATAAATTTTCCAGACTTCTAAGAATTTATCAAGGAATAACTGCTATAAAACGCAGTCAAATTATGTGAGATAAAGCCATCAAGAACATATCTTAAATTTCAGTTTATGTTGAATGACTGGTCTTTCTCGTCTAAAGTGTATGGATTAGGCACTTCTAGAGGTTTCTGTTATTTTGAATAAAAGGAAACGAGCTGCGCATTGAAAATGAAAAATAATCGAAAGCACGTTGAGTCAATTATACAGGGTGTTTCAAAAATATCTGGCAAAAATGAAAGGGTAGGCCAGGCATACAGAAACAAGTCGTCCTCGCAATAGAACACGGGGTCGGACATGCAAAAGGGCGGCGTTTCAGGGGGCTGTTTGCCAGTGAATTAAGCAAACGAAAATGATACACCAAACGAAATGATTAACACAGATTGAGCGGAGTACAAATTTACAAAAGCACAACAACCCCAGTTGCATGAATAACAGCATTACAAGTCGTATGCGCCATGACAGATACGATCCCAGGTAGCACAACATGTTGCCCGATATTGTACAATATTGTTCGTTATCATTTAATATTATATGATAATGTACAATATTATACAATATTGTGAATATTGTTCAATATCGTACAATATTGTACAATATAGTTGTGCTACTAGGGATAATGGCAAGTAGATCGCAGTATCAACAACAAAGCTTTGGAATACTTACAATAAGTGTTCAAAGGACTTGCCGTCTGAAACATGTTATTATGTTATTATAAATTATGGTTTGTTGAGCTGTTGTAAATTATGGGTTGTTGTACTATTGTAAATTATGGGTTATGTTATTGTAAATTATGGGTTGTTGTGCTATTGTAAATTATGGGTTGTTATGTTATTGTAAATTATGGGTTGTTATGTTATTGTAAATTATGGGTTGTTGTGCTATTGTAAATTATGGGTTGTTGCGCTATTGTAAATTATGGGTTGTTGTGCTATTGTAAATTTGTATTCCGTTCAATCTGTGTTGTGCATTTCATCTGCTGTATCCTTTTCGTTCACATAATTCACTGACAAACAGCCCCCCGTAGCGACTCCCCTTTACATGTCCGACCCCATGTTCTATTGCGAAAATGAGTTCTTTCTGTATGCCTGACTACCCTTTCATTTTTGCCAGATATTTTTGAAACACCCTGTATATTCTTAGTCGATTTTTCAAACTCATTCTCAAAAATATTTGGACATTTTATACACTTTAATTTAACTCAATTTGCGTCACGTTTGTGACGATGGAATTTTGTAATCGATTCTTCACTCACTACCTGATGTGCTGGAGTTTTGAAATTTTGTAGACTTGTGTATTCTAGATGACAATACACTATTTTTATATTCTCAGGACTTCATTATCAGTTAATCCGTTAATTTAATTCAATTTTGATTCCATATGTTGACACCAACTCGTAGTGAATTTGAGAAATACTGATTACAAGATTACAATAATATTTATAATAATGAATTATAAGTTAGAAACCTTAATGTAGATTAATTAATCCTAAAGTAGAAAATAATTAAAATAAAAAAATTCTAGTTTTTAGTGCACTAATATAAGTGCGCTTTTAAAAATTGTTTTAAAAAAATTATTTCCAGTGTTCTGATGCTAACTGATAGAAACATAAGTATCTAAGAAACTTTATGCGCCCTCTACTTTTTTAAGTTTATTAATAGTAAATAAAAAATTACATCCTATTAAAATATCTAGAAGGAATATGCTTAATTACTTAAAATTTTGTTATAGATAAAGCTCAAAAAGTCGGAGCATTTCTGGTGGTGCGCATTTTTTCCTTCACTTTCGAAATAAAAATTTAATAATTAATAAAAATAAATACAAAGTTTAATAATAATATTCTTAAATGACATAGAAAATATCTGTTTAAAAAGGTTACTTTTTTATGATTATAAAGTGATTATTACCTGTTTTGTCGTTCGATTCTTTTGAGAGACTTGTTTTTAACAGCTGAACATTTTTTTATCTACCAGTATAATTAGCCCACCTTCATTTTCATGTGCATAATTTCGAGCTGATTTCATTAAATTTTATCCGTCTTTGCCCTTATACAAAAGTTTAATGAAAATCGTGGAGTTTTACTCTTCACCAAACCATGAAATACTTAAATCACGATGTTCACTCACGCTCTTCGTAACGGTTCAAGCATGAAAACAGACCAGAATTTCATTTACAAGACATTAGCTAAAAGTTGCATTAAAATAGGTTATTAATCGTAATTGAATCTTTGAAACCGTCCCGAGAATAAAACAACTGTTTAAGAACTATTATTTGCAAGTTTTAAATTTTAATAAAAGTGGAATTTGTGTTTAAGATAAGAATTCTTCTACAAACAATTTCTCATCTTCTAATCAGATACCAGCCTTACTTACTATCTGTTTAATAAATAGCATATAATGAAAAACAACTTCGTGTGTGTAGGTTATATCCACTGCAATTTTACTCACGCGCTGAAAGCCGTAGGCGTATTAAAAAACTTTAAAACTCTCACTAACGACTTTGAATGGGCGTCTCCGATTTTAAGGTATAAATTACATCGCTATTATTTAAAAACGGAATAAATGGTTTTCAATTTTTTATAGACAGAGATTGACTAATTTAAGGTATGTGCCTACCCTAAAATCGCCGTTTTCATGAAGATTTTCAGTTTTTTATTATTATTTTCTATTAAAGCCCTTACATTTAGGATTGCAAATGTGGTTTACTTTAGTTTCTTCGATAGTTGAAGAACCGTTAGCTCTGATTCCCTTTCCTGGTCGGGAGCACCTTGTCGTGTTGGAGGTGTGGGCCTGGTTGATGTGCATTGCACATGACGGACCGGGCATCTTTGAATCGGTGGGTTTCCTGTACTGGGGGTGGTTATTCCCGTTGGTTCTTATTACATGGTTTTAAACAATGTACCCTGCGCATGCTTGGTGGTGGAGTATTGGCATTGTTAAAGTTTCAACTGATTAGTTGTGTGGGTGAGAATTGATTAGTTTTTACATTTTTTTTAAAGAAAAAGGGCAAGGAAAAATTGATTGCCAATTCATTTTGCGTGTAGAGTTTGTGCGTGAGTTGTTCGCTTTTTGGTGCGATATAATTTGTCTGCGTCTGTTTTGAGTGTGGTTTTGGGTTGGCATTTTTTTGTATTTGCGCTGCATCTCACGTATTGTATTTTATGGATGGAATGCCATTGATAATTAAAATTGGGAATGTATTGCGTGTTTCTCCCCGGACATGGAAAATTTTTATTAGTAAATAAGTTTCACTCCACATGCTGTTTTTTGTATTGTCTCCTTGGCCGGGTTAGCCTTTGTAATGTGATACTTTTATATATGTTTATATGCATTTAATTTCCACCCATGTTGCGGGGTGTAGTATATGTATATACGAGGAAAAGTTTTTAATAAATGCGAGTGGGGTTGCGTCCTCCTGCTGCTGGTCGGTTCTCTTCCCCTCCGACTCTTTAATGCCTTAAACCCAGTAGGGTAGGCTGGGTCGGGGTGGGTTGTGTTGCACCACACCAGCGGGAGCACGTTTGACCCCTTACCTATGATTTAGCGTGCAACAGGCCCAATACACGACGGATCTGCATTGGAATCGGGTTTCGAGCCTGGAACCCTCCAAGGCCGACACCTTACCACTAGGTCACCGCAGCCTTTACACCATAAATAAATTTCTAGAAAAAGTGTAAACTAGGCGAACGATATTTAGATTCCATACTATTTATATCAATGAATTATAAATTAAAGACAAAGCATTAAAAAATAACTAAAATAAAAATTTGTACTTTTTAGTGCACTTATAAAAATGTGCTTTAAAAAATTTATACTACTTCCTTTAACACTTGAGATCGCGAAAAATGTTTCGATCTCAGGTAGGTTTGACCAATCCCTGCTATAATATTGCATAGCCAACCTTTCCCCCTCAAGCTACAATCCAACTTATTATTTTTTACGTAATTTTATTTAATTTAAATTGTTTCATGTTTGTAAATATGGAATTTTGTACACTTGTGTATTCTCGATACCAATACATTATTTTGATATATTCTGAACTTAATTATCAATTAATGCGCTAATATGATTAAAATTTGATGTCATTGGAGTGGTGCCAACCGGTAAAGAATTTTAGAACAAATGTTTCAAGATTTCGGAATATTCATAATAATGAACTGTAAATTAAAGACCTAAAAGTAGAAAACAATTAAAATAAAAAATAAATTCTACTTTCAGATACAATAATAGAAGTGAGGTTTTGAAAACTTTTCATTTTCTACTCCCAACTAAATTTTGCTACATTCTTTTGTTTATTTCTTACGCGTTATCATTTTTTTCCTTTCCACTGAAGCAAGAGTGTTCCAAGCAGCGAAGTGCACCGATTTAGAAAAGTCAGAGGTTACAGTTAAGACAGAAGAGGAAGAGCATATGGTGTCTACAAATACTAGGGGAACGCCAAAGGCGATGACGTCAACGTGGAATGTTCCTTCGGTATTTCTTTCTCTCACTCTTACTTTTAACTTCCTCGCCTGTTTCTTTTTGACTTGACGCTTTTATTCTTTGGCGCACTGCTACAAAATGCAAGCATCAAGAAGACTGAGAAAGTTTGATAGTAAAGTGACTAGACGAAGTATGCAAAGAGAAAGTATTGTAATCGTCAAAAAAATTCGAACTCGAGATTTTGATTAATCTCCACATTTTAGAGCACCGAAAAACACAATTTTGGAATTATGTCTGTCTTTGAACTCGACAATTCGAAAACGGTTTGATCTAGAGGGATGGAATTTGGTGTATGGGCTTTATACAAAATTAGTAGATTTTGAGTAAAGTTTGGCCGCAGTCTGTCTACGGGAAGTCTGTCTGGCTGTGTGTCCGTGTTCATATGAAAACGATAACTCAAAAACTTAATAACTACCCAAGTAGCACAAACATATTGCACGATATTGAACAATATTCGCAATATTGTATAATGTTGTACAATATCAGATAATTATATAATATCGTGCAATATTATACAATATCGGACCACAAGTTTTGATACCTGGGTAGATAGATAAAATTGGTACACAGTTTTACCATCAGGAATGTAGATCCGTATCAAAGTTTGGACCAAATCCGTCAAAGAGATGTCTGTCTGTGGGTCTGTATATTCGCATGCTTGTTTTTCTGAAGTTTCGTCCGTGGCACTATTGTCGCGAAAATTAAAAGTGAAAATTCATAGATAGTGAGTCTACTGTAGAAATCTAGACTACAGAATAGATTTCTTTAAATTTTCTTCATAATTATTGTTAAGCATAAGGAATGTTTTACGACAATTAAGCAAACGGTACATCTTTTACTAAGTAAAAACCATGTTCAAGAACTGTGTTTCCATACAAAAAAAAATATTATTTTCTCTTTATTGTTGTCATTTCTACTGAATGAAAATGTTACAGATACTATATATTTGCTTCCGTGTTGTCACTTATAATGTTTGATTAAGACTTTTATCATTTTTTAAAAAAATTCTTAATAACTTATGGGGAAAAAAACTATATTTCGGTCGTTTTTAAAAAACCGTTTTGCTCAACTGTGATTATCCGAGAAACTGCGAAATTTAAAAATTGCCTGGTGCAATTGATATTCTTATATTCTTGTTTTAATTAAAAATTAAGTTGCAGGCGATAAGAGAATTTTGTGTGTGTTTTTATAACATTTTATATAAAAGCATTTCTTACATAACAAATATTATACAGGGTGTCCATTAAAGTCCTTCTTCCCCACATTAACTTGAGAACGGCGACAACTATTGCCACAAACTTGGTGTTTAGGTATAGTAAAATGATCATGTGCTACACGCTGAGATTGGTTACAGCGCCACCTGGAGGAAAACAACGGAGTTAGTATTCCTATCTCTAAAACGGTACAAGATACGGGGAAAAAGTCAATTCAAAGCTCCATGGAGCTTCTCCGAGTATCTTGTACCGTTTTCGAGATAGGAATACTAACTCCGTTGTTTTCCTCCAGGTGGCGCTGTAACCAATCTCAGCGTGTAGTAGCACATGATCATAACTCGCTCAGTTTTAGTCGCAGAAGAGTGGAACTTTTTTCTGTTTAAAATGTTAAAGTGTCAAAATTATTTTACTAAATATGATTGATAGGACCGGGGGGCTGCATAAAAAGTTAAATTTCGTAACTTTTTCAGGAATATATTCATTCACTCAGAAAACATATATTATAATTCTTCCCTTCATTTAAAGCATTTTCCCAATTGGAGCAATATGTCTATCTCTAACGGTTTAGAAATTCGCTATTGGACCACGATAAGTGTGGGCACCCTGTATATTAGATGCCCTTATATGCTAGTTATTAGTGAAGCTTACTGTAAAAGGAATAAAAATATATTGTTTTATAAAGCAAAAAACAAGGGAAGACTCTTGAAGCTCCCCTGACTTCGACTCTTGACTAGCATTTCGCGGCCCATTAATATGCTATCCGAGGCCCACAAATAGGTCGCGGTCCATGGATTGGGAACCACTGAGCTAGATGAATGAAATTTGGCATGACGTCTGGAAAACAGAATTGTAGAAATGTATCAAATATTGGGCCCAGTAGAGCAAACGGAAGAGGCACGAAATGCATCCCGATTCTCTTCACTAATTACTTAATTAATTTGATATATATCTAGCTATTCATTTTTTTGAGTTATCGTGTTCACATGAACACGGCCAGACAGATTTCCCGTGGACGTGTTTTGTCCAAAATTCGATAGAAACCTACAAAGTAAGTGTAAAGATCACATACCAAATTTCATCCCTCGAGCTCTAACCGTTTTTGAGTTATCGTGGTCACAGACATACATAATTCCAAAATTGTGTTTTTCGGACTCGGGGAGGAGTAAAACGTGGAGATTCGTCAAAATTTCGAGTTTGAATTTTTTGACGATTACAATACTTTCTCTTTGTATATTTCGTATACGAGAAAGTAAAAACGTATTTAGCAAAGAACTCCGGATAAGTGCTCTTCTTACTCTCACTGCGTATCACCCCTCTGCATAATAAAATCGTCCAATAGTGGTGGGTGCGGGTTTCTGAAACGAAAAGTATATTTATAGTGGAATTTCCATTCACAGCTTTAAGAGATTCTATATTTACCCACCTGTCTTTTACTCACCAATACCGAAAAACCACCGTCCTATTTCATTCATATTAATTAAAGCATTTTTTTTCACCAACAGATGGAACGCAGATATCACTTCTACCTTGCAATATCCAAATATAACTTTTCGTAGAAAACAACTGAAAGCACATGCCCTAAATTTGTCTGTCGATATCTCTATTTTAACGAAATAAGTTTTAGTGTCAAAGTTTGGTGACATTTTTTTATATTTCTTTTTATTAAACAAAGAATTGAAATAGCGATTGACTATGAATGGAGTGCACAGATAATATTTCACAGAAAAATTATTTTAAAAGGAAAAGGCAGGGTCAAGCGGGAAAACTGGAAACACGTAGTAATTGAATAGTAGTCGTAGTAAGCGAATGCTTTCTGCTTCTCAATTTGTGAAGGGAAGAAGATACTATCGGGAATATAGCACCTCCTTCTCTTCCATAAACGGCAGAAGCAAGGTTATAAACGTTTTTCTGTCGCATAAAATTTTTTCGCGAGCCTAAAATTTAAATATAAATAAAAAATGAAAGTTAATTATGGATAAATAAAAGTTAATTAAAAAGTTTTATACTATTAAAGTTTTTCGTAAATAAATACCAAAGTAGCAAACCTGCATGTGTATTTATTTTAAGTTTCGTAACAGTGACAGTTCAGCCACAGTTGAGTAAATCTTTATAAACGACAGTAAGGAAAGCAAGAGAAATGAAAATAATCTAAAACATTTATTTTGAAGTTTTTTTAAGCAAAATTAATTAAAAATTAGTAATTTCTTTGTTAAAACGTACCTACACCAAATCTAAAATCTAATAATTATGTTTTATTAACTAATAATTAAATTATTCAAAATGAATTAGAAAATGCAAAATTTAAGTTTTGCCGAAAAGCATCGGTAGCAACCGTGCAGTTTACTGAACGCTCCGCCAGTTTTAAAACAAAACATATTATACTAACTTAGTATAGTCTGACCACGGATTCCGAGACTACCACTTTTGGACGATTTTAACCGGAAAGTTAACCGGATCAGTCATAGGAGCGCATTTCCGGAGTTCTTTGTTAGATCCACACTCAATAAAATATAAACATCATCCTTCCATTCTCCACTTTCCCCCTATTTTGATGAAAATAACTCCGCCCGGCGCATGCGCAAAAGCGCGGAGGGTTTCCGAATCCGTTGCTAAACAATATGCAGTCTTAGTATACGAGAAAGTCGAGTAGAAAACGCTCCCACTGGTTTAACAATGATCTTTTCCGAATTTTGATAGTTGATTTTAGTTTAGTTAGCTGATTATTTCACCCATAATAATGATAAAATACTGAAAAAATTGTATTAAGGGGAGTTGGAACCCTAAGTCCGTTAACCCTAACCCTGTTACTTCCATCTACCTTTTCTCAAAATCTGTTATAGATTCATGTTTGAAATTTTTATACAAGTAAAGTACATCTTTCTCATTATACTGAAATGATTTTTTTAAAAATTAAAAAATTATTTAAAAAAAATTTTTTTGTGTCAAAACAAAAAATGTAAATTGATCATTTCGATGTGCCTTTTCTCAAAATCTGTTATAGATACATTTTTGAAACTTTTTATACAAGTGAAGCTCACTTTTCTCATTACACTGAAATGAGTATTTTTTAGAATTTTTTTTTTATTTTTTAGAAAAAAAAAGACAATTTTTTTGTGTCAAAATAGGGTAAAATTTCACTATGTCTAATTAAATATTTTGTAAATTTATAAATAATTAAAAATTAACCAAAAGCTCATTTCAGTATACTCAGAAAGGTGTACTTTACTTCTATAAAATATTTCAAACATGTATCTATAACAGATTTTGAGAAAAGGCGCATCGAAATTGCCAATTTAACATTTTTTGTTTTGACACAAAAAAAAATTGTAAAAAATAAATTTTTGAATTAAAAAAATCATTTTAGTATAATGAGAAAGATGTACTTTACTTGCATAAAACATTTCAAACATGAATCTATAACAGATTTTGATAAAATGTATATCGAAGTAACAGGGTAGGGTGAATTGACTTCGGGTTCCAACTCTCCTAAAAAGGCAAAAGCTATTTTCATTGTCTTTCGACTACTTGGAAAATCTATTAGCTTTTAATGCTCTTTTATGGACAATTATCTTTTTTTCAGAAGTCAGGTAATTGGATTTTGATTTTATTTTAAAGAGTAACGTTCGAATCATATTAGATAAAACTTTACTGACGGGTAAGATTAGGACAACTTATCTATTCCTGGACTGCCTGGTGTGTATTTATTTGAATTTATCTTTAAACCAGTCTTGCGGTTTCTGAAAGCGAACCTCAAAACTTGAACTCATCTCCGAGATTTCGTCGAACTAATTTTCTACCATGTTTACTTTTATAATGGAGCTTATAACAAGAAATCCTAGGTGTGTGTTCATTGTGAAAGGTAATTACGGTTGAACCTTTGGTAAAAAGGTTTTTGTAATGTCTGTAGATAAAGATTGGGTGAGATATGATTTTTTTTTCTACTGAAGTAATCTATGTATAACGACTTCTAAAAATATGAGTAATTTGTTTCATAATTTAAACGAAAGTATCCTTTTAAAAAATGTATTTTTTCGCTTTATTTGAGTAACCATGTAAATAATTCATATGAATAATTCTAATTTTAGGAACGTTGAAAATGTCTTAACATGAAGACTTAAGTATAAGAATATACAGGGTTCCCACTTATATCCGTTACGCCCCCCCGGGGGGGGGGGAGAGGGTGGCAGCTTAGGCCATAAAGTTGGTGTCCAGGTATAGTAAAAAGGCCATGAGCTACTCTATGAGATAATTTACAACGACATCTATCGGCAAATTTTGGAATCAGCGGTCCTATCTCGAAATTGGTGAAAGATACGAAAAAAAAGTCAATTAGAAAGTTGTAGAGCACTCTCAATTTAGTACGAAAAAATACCTTGCGCACATTAATACTCAAAACAAAATGCAAAAAAATGAACATTTGTTTGGTCACGATTTCGAAAATTGTCATGTCATAAAGAGTGGAAGAAAGAAACTGAAACATGTCCCTGTCTTCTGGATAATTTATTTATATTGCTCAAAATGCTCTCCGTTAGCCACTATTAGCATTTGCACTCTGGACTGGATTTCTCGCTTCGCTCGCGCTTCACGACGCCATAGTGTTGAAAATTACAATCAAACAAATGTTCATTTTTTACATTCTGTTTTGAGTATTAATGTGCGCAAGGTATCTTTTCGTACTAAATCGAGAGTGCTCTACAACTTTCTAATTGACTTTTTTCTCGCATCTTTCACCGTTTAGGAGATAGGACCGCTAATTCCAAAATTTGCCGATAGATGGCGTTGTAAGTTGTCTCATCGAGTAGCGCATACCCTTTCTACCATACCTAGACACCAATTTTATGGCCTAAGCTGTCACCGTTTAGAAGTTAACGGATATAAGTGGGAACCCTGTATATAAGAATGAGGACAGAACAAGCTAAGATGCTTCAAAGGATTTTAAATCAAATGGCCATTTTTAATTAAAATTCATTTTAAGAATAAAGGATATCTCTTGGATCTAGCATTTTATAAGTTATGTTGCTAAAGTGGGTAACAATTTTAATCCTTTATTTCGCGACGGTACTTAAAAAGTACTACTTTAATTAACGCTTATATCTTCGTAATTTGACCGTTTTTCTTGAGAGTATTCACATGAACACGAGGAATGTAGTTCCGACAGCTAGCAGTAGATGGCAGAAGAAGACAAATTTTTTTAATTATTAATCAAATTAATTAATTTATTTTATTTAATTAAAAAAGCTTCTTCGTCTTTCCTGGGGTTATTTTGCATGAAAACGCATCTAATGATGACAAAATAAAATTAAAAAGTTGCTGGTAAGTTAATTCGTTAAATAAATGGTTAAATGGGGAAAATAATCATTATACGTCTAAGATGTAACAGTATTTACAAGGTTAAAATACTTCCAATATTAATTCCTTGACGGGTGAATTTATTTAACTTCCCAATTAGATGATATTTTATTTGGGATATTTATTGTCATTTCAATCCATAGAAGAATGTAAAGGACACCTAGGACCACACTTCATCGCGTGTAAGTGATTTTTGTCTTTTCAATTAATTGTTTTCATTACAGCAATTAAAAGTATTGTTGCAAATTATGCATAAAAATATTTTTTTAAAAATTAGAAGGGAACTTTGCAACAACCAAATATGCATCGTTAAAAAGATAGTTCAATTGAAGTTTTGGATGCAATAAAATCATTTTTGTTTGATAATTTTGGAAGTTATCGACGAAAAAGTTCAATATTTGATTAATTTTTAAGAAATAAAAATTTTGAAAAGAACCGATGTGCACATTTTCACTTTCCAAAAATGTTTCTGCCAAATTTCGTAGCTCTAGATCCAACGGTGTGCCAGTAGAGCACCAGTAGACAGCACGCCGCCCCATGCCCCCATCCCTGATGCTATTACGGCAACCGGACTGGTTCAATGGATATGGGACAGCGCCAGCAGACAGACAACACATTCGTTTTCATTATTAGTAGAAATGCAGGCATAAAGTTAGCGAACTAATCTGAGACTGGTTTATTCGAATTAAGTTAACGGAATGGTACTTATTCTGAAATATATCTCACTTTAAAAAAGCATTCCGTCTTTAAAATCTAAGCTCTTTTTTTAAACTTTTTTTAAAACATTTCTTTTATTATTATTCACTCCCTCCTTTCCCCCTTTTTTTCAACGCGTTTCTGTCTCCCTCAGCTTATCAAATACAATATTATTAAATACAGATTTAGTGGCAACATCCTTGTAAAAACACATGCTCTACACGAATGATAACTTCCGGAAACCTGTTGATTGCTGTCAATCATATTTCCAGGAGTGGCCTATGATTATTGTAATTTTGTAGCTTCTAAATTGATGTTTAAAGTAGGTCGAGAGTTTCCAAGGTGTCACTATAAATTAGAAAGCTTTAATGTTCCCCAATAAACAGACAGAAGCGCATTCGACAGCATATAATCTTAACACGGCTTACCGCTGAGTTACGATCATATGCTATCGCATGCAGTTCCGTCTACTGC
>BGPR01037725.1:0-15013 GCA_013235015.1 Araneus ventricosus | reverse complement strand
TTAAAAAAATATAGAATTTAACATTTTATTTAATCTCAAAGATTAAAATGCCTGACATGTAAAATAAGCTCTATATTTGAAAACAATTGATTTTCACTATGATACTGACTTCTGAATATATTTCCATTCGCTTCCATAAAAAAACAATAATTAACGGTTAATGAATCGTGGACGATTCGAGTATCATAAAAAATCAAGATCTATGAATGATATTAAAAATAAACTTAATAAATACAACACTCGAAGGAATAAACTTAGGTTGGAATATTCCAATGTTCCTCATTATGCGATCAAGTGAAAGTTTATCATATCATATAACATAATAAAACAATATTTTTAAAAGCTAAGGTAATAAGATAAAGCTATACTTGTTTGCCCCTTAGGTATTAAAGAACAGCTCATGGAGAACCATGTAAAACTTAATAATGCTTTAAAGGTTGATGAATAAAATTCACTTTTTATTATCACATTCTTGAATGTGTCGTTTTCGATTACTGTATTGTCTTGAATGCTTTTCACATCATTGGACATTTATATAGGCCCTCTCCAGTATGAGTCAGCTATGTCAGCTCCAGTTACATTTCCTGGAGACTTACCTCGCACCTATCCTCACAGAGTGGCTACTCCCCTGTGTAGGTTCGATGGAGACAACGAGGTTATCTTTAGACTAAACTTTTCCCATTTGTGCAATGAAATTTCCATATTCAAGGGCACCTGAGCTTCCAAATTCGTATGTGAATGGGAATGTAAGTAGGATCTGCATCACTCATAGAGGCAGGGATACAGCATTATCGGTTAAAACAATGGATCAGTTATCACAAGCTTCAGAGCTGTATTCGGATGTAGCGTTGGTGCGCTCTTGCTCTTCATTGTTATTTTTCCACTCATTTGTTCACAAGCCTAGAAGCCAATTTTATCAAAATTCTGAGATACAGGAGATATTTTTGAAAGCTCAAATTCCTCTATAAAATGCAAGTAGCTTGATGTTCGGTATGGAGGTGCACTAATTAAATGTATCACGGTATCTCATCGCATGCACTTTTAATCGCATCTTGCTCCTGTTTCTATACAAGTCTTGGAGGATAGCTAGATTAGTAGGAAAGTGGAGCTTCAAAGACAGGTTTTCGAGTTGAAAGCTCAGATTTCTAGGATCGTTTTGAAGGATTTCGAGAAACAAGATTCAAACTCCTCAATAAAGAATGGCGGCTGCCCTCACCTGGTGCTCTTATTAAGAACTGCACTTGTCAAAAGCATATAATAATTAATGTAACGGCAAGCAATCAAAGTTCGTGTCTTCTGCAGTGTAATGCTACAGACGGTATTGATCATCAAGTTTAAAATTCAGCACTTACATGATTAAAGTAGATTTAGTCGGTGAATTCATTTCAAATTCATCGTTCAGTAAACAACGTTATGGTAAGAGCCTTCTCTCCCTGAGTTTAAGTGCCAAATCGTCTGATCGGCTCTGTCAAAACATTCTGGATTAAAAATAAGCTTTATCTAGATTTTGTGTGTAGTTTGTTTCAATTATCAGGATTTGCATATAAGTGAGTTAATTTAAACAAATGGCCTGTCTGGAAATATTGGAACAGGACCTTGGTTTTAAACAAGTGTTAACGAGCTACTGTTTTTTTCATACTTACTTCCAGCTAACACCACAAAAAAAGTTGGTTGTTTTCGTATATTGTCTCCCTATAAGGTTATAGATTTACGAAATCAAGTTTTGCATGAAAATATGATATTTCATATCTCTGCGGCACTAAAGTGTTTCGATAGTTCGATATTTGTTCTGATATCAAAACCCCCCACCTTGTTCGGCAAATAGTTTAAACATTTACGTAATATTTTTCAGCTTATTCTTGATAAATCAGCTACTCTGGAACTACAAATATCGTGTTAGTTAGGAGTACCGGCAGGAGAGCTGGATATTTAACAGAATTCTTTCGAAGAAATGTGTCATCCGAAGCTTTGTTTTGTTCAGTTAAATTCAATCTATATTCATTGTCCTTCCACTTCCGGGTGCGATGGAATTCTCTCGGACTTCTTTGATACAATCCTAGCTTTCATGTATCGTCCTTGTTTCTTGAAAACTGGGGCTTTCATGACCCTTTTACCCATATTCACATTGACATATTCCAATAGTACAGAAGTTCTTGAGATATACCTGCCATCAGGCAATCACTACTAACTGAGAACAAAGATTCAAAGAGTTACGAAAGATTCTCACAAATATGTCATGAAAATGATTGAGTACTATAAACGATAAACTCCAAAGAATTAACATATGACAAATTTCCCATTAGCTACAGATATAACATAGGCGATAATTCTTCACAAATAGAAGTGAATTTTTCGCCATTCTCCTAGCTGAGATAATGATATTGCTGTTTAGATGGAAAAATGTTAGTAATCAAAGAAATAGAATTAAAAATCCATTCGGTAATATAATCGTCTCTCGATCGAAAATAAGGTAATTTTTACCATTTAGAAAGTTATTTTAAAGCCATTAAAATGGCGGTTTGATTTCTAATAAAACTTAGGCAATCAATTGAGTTCGTAGGCCATCATGAAAGTGAGATAATTCCATGGCCATGGTTCAAAATTACAAGTTCCGTCACTGAAACCTGCGTTGCTTCAACGGATGCTAAAATAAATAACTATCCTTTTTTTTTAATTTCATCCGTAGAATTTAGAGTTTGCACAGCTTCACTATAACTTTTCTCATGAAATTAGGGAAACGCAAATCTACAAAATAATTTCGTTTTAATTCTTTATGTTCAGTGTTCCCCATTTGATTTTTTGTGCATTTGGTGATTCGGTGTTTCATTTCATATCATAACTCATTATTATACGAAAACAGATTTAACGAACTTCCAACCGAAATTAAATCCCAGAGCTTCCATTGCTATAACGGAATTTAAATCCATCCTGAAAGACCAACTACATTCTGAACCGTTTATCGTTCTTCCTTCATAAATGTTTGAATTTCTTTCAAAACTATTTGAAAAGAATCATTTCACATAAAGCATGAATGTAGATTTTAACATGACAGTAGAATAATAAATATTGGAACAGTGTTTTAATTATGAAGGAGGAGCATTGAGGCTTGCAGAGGAATGTCAAATTTAATTCATATACGAGTTAGATGTATCATTGGAAATTCTGAAATTTTTTTCCCACATGTACGAGTACAATTGAAGCTGCATTTTTAACTCAATTTATTGCGCTTTAAGATATAATCAATTAATGCAAATAATGAGTGATACTCTCCGAGAATTTTATAGCTAATGGTGCCATGAGTAATTTAAATTTTGTTTTTGTCCGATATTAAGTAGTCAAAAAGTTTGAAATCTTTCATGAACGTCAAACAGGTGCGTCGACTGCGGAGAACCGGACAAACAGCCACTGAAGGAGTTAATTATGACTTCAATTCGGCATCAACAGGCATATACTTACGAAGCTGAACGAATTTATAATGGCATAATGCAGATTTTATTGCAATGCTATTAGTTTCCCTTGCATCAATTTTAGTGAAAAGAAAATTTTCAGACTTTTCAAAATTATTTGACTTGCTTCCAACAATCCATTTACCATATAACAAATTGAACATATCCACTTTATTAAAACGTTTACAATGTTAGAAATTTCATGTACGAAAATTTAGTTTTCGGTGGTTTAAGAAATGTACAAAATTTGATCAAATATTAACAACAGTTTTAAATCGAGTTCACCACTTTCGTCTACAGTAAATTAAAAGATATTTCAGAAATGAAACAGTAGTCATTTACGGAAAATATTTATTAGATGAAAATATCATTTTGATGCATTTTTAAATAAAGTTTAGGAAAAGCAAGTCAAAATTTCGATTCATATAATCTAAAGTAAAACATTTAATATACATTTTAAACATTTTCAAAAAATTTCAATTTTGCGTAAATAATAAAATCAGTATAATTTGTTATAAATAATTTTCTTTGAGTATGAGTCCTCTAGTACATTTTACTCGCTTCCATTAACAAACAGAATAACTATGGTGTGAGAATGGCGGACGGTTAATTTTAAAAAAGTCAAGATATATCAATAGATATTAAAATACGCTGATTACCAATAAATGCCCACATAAAAGTACACTGCAGTTGGAACATTCCAATTTTCATAGATTATATGATCAATACAAAGAATATTTATCTTATCAAATATAATCTTAATAAAACTATATTTTGAATATCTAAAGATAATATTAAAAGACTAGATTTGCGTCCCCGTTAAGATATTTAATTTAGAACACTCTTGATGACTCCACAAAATTAAAGAATTGTTTTACGAGATCATTGAAAGATAACTTTTCATTATAGACATCCCTGAAACGCGCGTTCAGTACTGGAGTCCGGTGAAAGCTTTTCCGCATACTGGACATTTATATATTATTTTCTCGGTATGAGTACGTGATGTTTATTAAGACCATCTTTCGTGCTCATTTTTCTACATACGCAAAATAGGACTTCTCTCGGCATGAGTCCGGCGATGTGTGTTCAATTCTCTGCGTATCATTCTTTCTCACTTTGCACCAGTAGGCTTCTCGGCGACACCGGCATTCGTCCATTCCACCCACACACATATCACAAGCAGGTGCTTACCTGTGAGTTTGATAATAACAAAAAAAATCAGGCTCGACGGTTGCTCTTTCCAAAATTGGGCACACAAAATGTCTGTATTCGACGCCTCTCTAGGCTTAGCAACATCCACGTCTGAAGTAGCCGACAAAGTATAGTACCCTTGGGAAGTGCGTAGGATGACTGCCGTCTACAGCCTGGTCGCCACTCATATACTGGAGAAGAGAGACATCAAAGCAGTGCTTGGATTATACCTGTCTCCCACCTATTATCTGCCACGCATTTAAATTTTCTTCTGCAGCTCACTCAGCCGAATCAGAACCATCGAGGATCTAAGGCTCTTTTGTAGGACGGAAAGGACACCAGAGAGACTGAATGCCACACTTTTATCAATAGAGTTTAGCAATTCGATTTTATTTCATTTATTATTCGATCTGAGTTGGCCTCTACCCAATTGAAGTGCAGTATTTTAATCTTTATAGAAAAGTTTTAAGTAGATAAAAAATGCTGTATTGTAAACAGTATAAATCGGAAATTTTTTCAGATTTTTATATAATTGATATAAAAGTGCAGCAAAATGTTATTTTTATAAACTCTCTATTTTTCCGAATTATTTTTATTTACCAGCATTATACGACCGTAAACCGTCACCTCAATTAAGAAACCGATGCTGAAGATAATTTTTTAACATGATAAATATTCAATTTTTGCGATAATAATGGACGGAAATTGGAATGTTTCAACTAAAGTGTGTTTTTATGTGCGTATTTGTTGCTGTTTATTGTATTTAAATATCTTTGATAAATTTTGATTTCATCAGTAATCGTATTGCACATTACAAGAATGTACATAATAAGTAGTGATAACTTCTTAAAAGATTATACTACAAAGATTATTTTTAGAACGACAAATATTTTAAAAAATAATCTCTTTTTGGATGCCATTTGAGTTGCCATGCAATTTTTTTCTCAAATTTTAACATTGTCTCCTCAGCTATCAAATATTTCAAATGTATAATTCTGATGAAATTTTATCCTACTACCAGCTTCTTAAATCATCTCATAGAATGACGTCCATTGAGTTATCAGATGGTGCTGAAACCTCAAAATCAAAACAAAAATTAACATAGATTCTCCCCAGAACCTTTCAAATGATAAGAACAAGAATTCTAATTTTTTTTCACCAGCTCGGATATAAAATGCCAAGCTTTAAATAAAAGGTTTGCGTTGTCTGTTATGAGGTTAAATTCTGATGTATAATAAAATATATAAACAAAGAAAATGTATTAAAATAGTGGTAAAACTTATATAAACACGTATATGCACATCCAAATGTTTGGCGTTTTCCTACTTCCCTTAATTCATGAACTATTTCCGGAAAAAGAATAAAATACAAATTATTATGAGGAATGTTCGATCAAACAACACCTTACTAAATTATTTCCTAAGCAAATAGTCCGTTTTTCAAATAGCCTCTAAACGGCGTTAACTCTTAAATAGTTACTCTCTGTTCAATGGATGAATGATCAAATAATGCGTGTATTCTAGTTTCAGTTATTGCAAAACACCGTCTCCCAACATGGCAGTTAACAATTTAAGAAAAAAAATTGCACAAAAGTTTTGTTTCAATTTATTTAATGTTATTCAAAAATTGGAATTTGAAATATCTCAACATTATCCAAAATCAATTCATCGCACAATGATGACATTTCTGCTTTCAGGTCACTCCATTAATTCCGGCTATAAAATATCAAAAAGTTAAGAAAGCTTCTAAAGACATTTAAAGTTTAAAGTTGGAAATCATCTGACACTTTTATGCGATGTGAGTACCACTTTAATATATGCATCTAGCTGCTACGGGATTTTTGAAACATACTGTGCGTTTAGTAGAAACTAACACTACGTAGTATATTTTGAAACAGTCTAGTACCTAAAAATGACCGTTTGAATGCGTAGGAGACTCCTTCATAAAATGTCAATCTCAATTTTTATTTGGAGAAACATGTATCAATATTCGAAACAGAGCTTCAAGAAATTTCACACCCTTAATTCGGTTTTTAACGGAACGTAAAGCTCTACAGTCCAAAATCTCCGAATAAAGTTTTCCTTCAGTCCTCGCTAAGGACTTGATTTAAACCGGGACGATTTTTGCCACAAAAAGATTTAACACCTCTCCAAAAAAATCCGTTTTGCTCAGTAAATGAGGTATTGGATAGGATATTATACCAACTTCAACTCATTTTCATAAAAATGCTTATTTGACTCAAAATTTCAATTAGAATGCAATCTTAAGTTACAGGAAAATTTTTCAGGAAGAACAACTTAATTAAACTAATGAGCGTAAAGAATTTGTTTCAAAGGAGCGTTTGGGTATTTTAATCTATTTAACTCGCTTCGATTAAATTTTAGTGCAAGGTGGTTTTTATTTCAAGTTTATTAAATTGTTGATTATACTTATATTTAAATTGATAGTTCGTTTTGTAATGAAATGAGACAACTCGTTTCATCATGTTGTTAACCGCGCAAGAGGTGTTTCTTCCAAATATTTTTGAGTGCAAGCTGAATATCTATTTTAAATTTCTCCCAGGGTCGAGGGAGGGGCATTACTAGCACGTAGATGAGAAGCCGTCGAATAAGTAAGTGGGGTCTCGCTTTCCCTATGAGTAAAATAATGGTGTTGGGTTGAGTTATCTCTACTCCGAAGACAGCGCGTACCTCCTTCAGGAGGGGTTGGGCCGTGCCTGTGATGGCTACTTAGAATCCGAACTTTGTTTCCGACAGCTGTCGTGACGCTGGACATTCAACGACTCCGCATACCTAGGCAGGATGGGGGAAGCTCCTCTGTGGTTTATTTTAAGCTTTTCTGTTAAATTTGTTATGAAATTAAATGTTTAATTGGCATTTTAATTTGGTGTCGACATTTTAGTTTTTCGTAAGCTGATAATTGCTTGAAAGATATTTCAAATGAAAGGGATTTCAACACGAACTCCATTTCACATATTTATCTCTTAATGGACCAATTTTAGCCGTAAAACAATGAGACTTCTTTTATTACATACTTTTGGGTGTCACGTCTCTTTTACTGATTTTGTTACCCTTAAATTTTGAAATCCGGCATTCGATCAAACGCATAGGCATTTTCGGCAAAGTATGAAAAGCACAATAATTCACACATTTAATATGCATTCTGTTCAATGCCAAATGAAAAAACGGAAAAGCACGAAATACATCGCAGATTTGATTAGCTTTCTTTTATAACAAATAAACTTATGAAAATATAAGAACTAAAATTAAGTTCAATTCAAAATAAAATAATCTCCTTGTTTAATGCAACAAGTAGGTTCGTGTTTTATTCTGTTTTCTTTCATAAGAAAGGCGTGAGCTTTGTTATGTGTTACTTTAATTTCCTTTTAAGTAGTTTGAATAAAAAACATTATGGGACTCTGTCATCATTTTTTCTAAATAACATTTGCGTTTCTGCAGAAGACAAATCATATAAATAGAAGCCTTATCATGAATTCTTTTCATACTTCGCATAAACAGAATTTGCCATTCTATTGAATGCCTAGATATAACACAAAATTCCCATTGAAAGTTTAAAACACTTGCAAATAATTCTTATATTCTAAACTTTGCTTACAATTCAATAGTCATTCTATAAATGCCGGCATTTTATACATTGTCAATTATATATCGTGGCGTGCAAGCACGACCTATTTGCCTTCAAAGTGGAAGGAATTACTCAATTATTCGCGACCAATAACGAATATTTCAGAATTTTTTTATATCTGAAATAAACATGAAACCGCATGTTTCTGCCAGAAGAGAAATTGAGTTTTTTTTCCTTTTTTTAAAAAAATTGAGGATTGAAATTTCAAAAAATTGAGATTAATTGTATTGCTTGTTAAGAGATGATATATAACTAAAAGGACCGGCGAACTGTATAAAAATTATGATATTGTAAGCTTTCTCTTATATTTTTATTGACAGAATCAGCACATTAAAAATAATTTTTTTACTTCATTTAAAACATTTTTTCAAACTGGAGGTATATGCCTATTTCTAACGGTTTAGGAATTAACTATCAGCCTTCGTTTAGAGTGCAAATCCTGGGATCGATACGATTGGAGTAGATCGTGTTTTTAAACTAATGGTGAAAGAGAAACTGCATATTGTGAGTTATAATAAATGTATAAGAAATTAGACATTTACTAACTGTAAATATAAGAATTTGGTATTAAATGACTCGGTCTACAGGATGTACTTAAATTTTATCTAAATGAAAATCTTTCTTGCAGACTGAAACACCACCTGATTCTAAATATCTGAGCCCTGTGGTGCGACTTTGGATGAAGAATACTGAAATCTCCGAATATCACCAGGAAAATATAAGAAATTTCTCTTTAGAAAGTTCTCATTTTGTTGAAAGATAATGACTGAATGACTTATTTTTGTATGACTTTCTTCTCACATGCTTTCTTTTGATTCGTCAAGACTTCTAAAAATATGCTGTATCATCAATAAATTGAAATCTATTTGACATGAGATAAAAATTCAATGAAAGGACATAATGCTTTTTAGATTGAAACTAAATCCATTAGTGGATTACGTTGAAATTGTCTCGTGTCTCGGAATGAAAATTCTCTCAAATGATACAAAAACAAAATCAAAAGTAAATCCCTCTTAGTTCAAATTCCAAACATTCTAAGGTTTGAAGAACCAGAATGCTTTGCTAATCTGAGAGGACTTCTGAACTCTTAAAATAACTGCCGGAAACGTCAAGGCATGTCCAGACAATTTTTTCTTAACACACTTCAGGGTTGTACGCCAATTAATTTAATGTTCAGAAAATTCCCATTTTCTGATATACTTTTACTGCACCAAAAATAGTTTATTACTCAAAAATCATCTTTATTGCCATCTTTATTATCTTCAATGTTTGATAAAGATTATTATATATTCTTTATGCGTCTCTTTCCTTTTTCATTAAAACTATCACTTTGTTTTTCCTAATTATTATATCAAATTACTTTTCTCCTCTTCTGATATGCTTTTACTGCACCGAAGCTGGTTTAATATCCAAACGCAGTGTTGTTTTTAAGGTAACATAACAATAAACTAAAATAATAAACTCACTGAGTCCCACCAAATACTTCTGAAATGGCTAATACAATGAAAACCGAAATCAACATCCGTAAATGTCAAGAAATCGAATTTTCATGAAAAGGAAATCTCCCAGCTCCATCCAATCTTTTCAGAATAATTGTTTCTTACAAAACCGAAAATATTTTTAACTTGGCGTAACTCTGGATAGACACATAACCTTCAAAAATTATTCCCAAAAAAATGCCAGAGAAACTTTAATGACGAAGAAACCAAATAATTCCCCATAGATCTGAATCCAACTTCTCACAAAATAAGCTTCTAATTCAAAAAAACTATCCTACGTCCTCTTATTAGTGACTCTTCACCTACAGGGGGCCACTGCTGGTAAAACCAATATAAAAGAATTCGAAGAACTATAGAACAAAAACTGTCCGGCAGAAAAGTAGCATGCCATGATTCGTAAGAAACAAGGATTTACAGAAAGATCTACAGGGAACCTCTTTCAAAGACTATCACAATATTATCTCAAAGAAATTCTTTGCAAAACTAGAAACAAACGACTACGCGGCTATTCGTGAGATTACTGAATACCTTCCAAATGACCAAATAAAACATCAGAGGACCCATAAGAATGATCAACAGCTAACCCACCCCTGCCCTACTGCTTCACCATACTGACATGACTCTTGAACAAAGCCGAATGCCGATTTTATAATCCTTATGTAAATTCATTATAAAACACCTCACTCTTATTTCTTCCTTTCCTTTTCATAAGTCTTTTCTATTTTAATCACACTATTCAACATTAAACATTATGATTTTCTAACACTAATAAGAGCTTTAAATTTTTCCATGCAACTGAATTTGTAATGCTGTTTTCTGTCCTACAGTAGCAACGTCCGTATGTTATGAACCCTGAGGTGAAGCACTCCGTTAAACCACAGCACCATCGCCATCCCTCTCTGTGCCTATTCTCATCGCTGCTGTCCATGAATGTAAGGTGGTAATGGACATTGTGGACTATCTATGAATAGGTAGAAAAAGTCAGGTGGGTTTATAATTTGTTCCCAATCAGAAGAATTGCTTTTGAAAAGAAAGGATGATATGCAAAACTGAATTGTTACTCGCGGTTTTAACATGACGACGAAGCCGTCGTACTTTTTTTAGACACAATTTTTCTTAGTTCGAATCCTTTAATAAATCGTAATTTTATTTTGTTCTCGTTAGGTTTCAGTTATAGAATTTCCACGATATTTAAATCGGCAAATCATATAAATAATCTGTATTAGTCCATAAAACATACCAATAGTTGATTAGAAATGAGTTAAACGATTTCCCAAATAATTATCAAAATTTAAGATTACAAAAATTGTTATGAAAGAGTACATCAGAAAGCAGAATAATTCCACAAGACGACAGTTTTCAGACGTCAAAGCGAGTGCCAAACAAAACAATTTCATGCGCTGCATACCAAATCTGGAGATAATTCAGAAAAATGTAACTAGAAAAACTTTTTTGATATAAATCGTTACTTAAAGTAGTTTTGACATTCATATTAAACTTGTTTTGTATTAGAGTTTCTGCAATCATTCGAATGTCTTCGACCCACGCAATTACACAACAACAATCATAATTGCACGCGTTAGATTTTATGACATTTTTTGAGGAATTCCTAGCTTTACTATCTTTAAATTCTACGCTGTGTGTCTATTATAGTTTATCGAACTCAAGAGAGAAACTTTGGTTTCTTTTTAACTGGAGGCTTACTATAACGTATCGAACAGTAATTTTATTCCAATCTTCGAAATGTTAGCTCAGCATATTTTAACTTTCACGTTTTGATAATTCAACCAGGTCAAATGAAAAGTCTAGGAGAAAGACAATGAGACACAATTATTTTTTAAATTTTGCAGACAACGGAAAAAAGTTCCCAGTCTTCCCACTTAGTTCCAAAGTTAACACGGATGTAACAATTTTAAATATACGCATAATTAATTGTATTTTAAGTTAATATTGAAGCAATACAGCGTATAGAGATGTCTAAAAAATTTGTTTAAAAAATAACATTTGGTTATTAATATATCTATTAATTAAAAAGGACAATGTGCATTATGCAGGGCAAACACCTGGACCTAGAGCTGCAAAATTTGGTACAAACATACTTTGAAGGGGGGGAGTAAATGCACTTCGGAACCGCTCTTGAAATTTTAATTAGGCGTTAATTAAATAGTAATTAAATTTAAGGTGTTAAACATTAATATTGATACTAAATTTAAATTTTCTTAATTAAATCTAATTAATTAATTAAAATTTTTAATTTGCAATTAAATCTAATTAATAAATTGTAAATTTAATTAATTAAAATTTTTAATTAAATCTAATTAATAAATTTTTAATTTAATTAAGTTAATTTACTAGTAATTAAATGAATTTGGCCTTTTCATTGATAGCTTCCTAGAAGATTATACCACAAATATTATTTTTACAATGATTAATATTTTTTTAAAAAGCAAATCTTTTGCGATGACAGTTGAATTGCTATGCAATTTTTTTCTATAATTTTAATAACGTTTACCCAGCTATCTAATATCTAAAATGTATAATTCTGCTGCAATTTTATATTCCTAACTGTTTCTAAATTAATATCATAGAATTACGTCAATTGAGCTAACAGATGGCACTGAAACCTCAAAATCAGAAAACAATGGACATTTTTTTCTCCCTAGTTCCTCTCAAATGATAACAACATCAATTCTAATTTTTGTTTACCAGCTAGGATATAAAATTCCAAGCTTTAAATTAAAATTTGTCCCATCTATTATGAAAACAAATTCTCATGTTTCAGAAAATTTATATCAAAAAAGTTTGTATTAAAATAGTGGTAAAACTTTTTTAAACACGTATATGCACATCCAAATGCTAGGATTATTTCTACTTTCTTTAATGTATGAACTATTTCCGGAAGATGAATAAAATGTAAATTATCATAAGGAATGTTTGATCAAAGAACACCTTACTACATTATTTCCTAACCAAATTGTCTGTTTTCCAAATAGCCTCAAAACGCCGTTAACTCTAAAATAGTTGAACTCTGATCAATTGATGAATGATCAAATAATGCGTGTATTATGATTTCATTTAGCAAAACACCGTCGCCGAACATGGCAGTTAGCAATTGAAGAAAAGAAATTGCACAAAAGTTTCGTTTTAGTTTATTTACTATTATTTAAATATTCATCTCAAATACATCAATTGGAAATGTCTCAACAATATCTAAAAGCGTATTCATCGCACAATGATTTCATTTCTGTTTTCAGGTCACTCCAATAGTTCTGGCTAAAAAATATCAAATTTAAGATAGCTTCTAAAGACATTTAAGTTTAAAGTTGGAAATCATCTGACACTTTTATGCGGTGTAAGTACCACTTGCATTTATGTATCTGGATGCTACGTGATTTTTGAAACATACTATGCATTTAGTAGAAACCAACACCACATATTATATATTTTGAAACAGCTTTGTATACCTAAAAATGACCGTTTAAAAGCGTAGGAGACTCTTTCATAAATTGTCAATCCTCAATTTTTATTTGGAGCGACAAGTATCAATATTCGAAACAGAGCTTCAAGAAATTTCAAACCCTTAATTCGGGTTTTAACGGAACCTAAAGCTATATTGAACAAAATCTCCGGATAAAGGTTTGCTTCAGTCCTTGCTAAAGAGTTGATTTAAACCGAGATGACTTTTGCCCAAAAAAGATTTAACAGCTCTCCAATAAAAAAATCCATTTTCCTCAGTAAATGAGGTATTGGATATGATATTATACGAACTTCAACTCATTTTCATAAAAATGCACTATTTGTCTCAAAATTTCAGTTAGAATACAATTTTAAGTGACAGGAAAATTTCTCACCAAGAACAACTTAATTTAATTAATGAGCGTAAAGAATTTGTTTCAAAGAAGCGTTTCCATATTTTAATCGATTCAACTCACCTCGATTATATTTTAGTGCAAGGTGGTTTGTATTTTAAGTTTATTAAATTGTTGATTATAATGATATTTAACTTGATAGCTCGTTTTGTAATGAAATGAGACAACTCGTTTCATCATGTTGTTAACCGCGCAAGCAGTGTTTTTTCCAACTATTTTTGAGTGCAAGCTGAATATCTATTTTAAAATTCTCATAGGGACGGGGGACACTACGAGCACGTGGATGAGAAACCGTCGAATATGCAAGTGGGGTCTCGCTTTCCCTAAGAGTTCATTTATGGTGTTGGGTTGAATGATCTCCACTCCGATGACGGCGCGTATCTCCTTCAGGAGGGGTTGGGCAGTGACCGGTGATGGCTACTTAAATTCCGAACTTAGTTTCAGCTGTCGTGACGCCCGTCATTCAGGAACTCCGCATACCTATGCAGGATGGGGAAGCTCCTTTGTGATCTATTTTTAGCTTTTCTGTTAAATTTGTTATGAAATAAAATATTTAATTGGCATTTTAATTTGGTGTCAACATTTTAGTTTTTCGTAAGCTGTTAATTGCTTGAAAAATATTTCAAATGAAAGGGATTTCAACAAGAAACCCATTTCTCATAATCAGCTATTAATGGATCAAATTTAGTCTTAAAACAATGGGACTTCTTTTACTATATACTTTAGGACATCACGACTGATTTACTGAATATGTTACCGGTAAATTTTGAAATCCGGCATTCGATACAACGCCTAGGAATTTTTTGGCAAAGTATAAAAAGTTTAATAATTGTCACATTTCATAGGCATTCGTTTCCATGTCAAATGGCAAACCGGAAAAGTATGAAATACATCGCCGATTTAAATTGCTTTACTTTATAAGAAATAAAATTATTAAAGGATATGAAATAAAATTAAGTGCAATGCAAAATAAAATAATTTCTTTTTTTATGCAACAAGTAGGTTCGTGTTTTATTCTGTTTTCTTTCATAAGAAAGGCGTAACTTTCTTTTGTGTTACTTTCATTTCCTTTACGTATTTTGACTAAAATTTTTAATGGCACTCTTTTATTATTTTTTCTAAATAACATTTGTGTTTCTGTAGAAGACACATCATATAAATAGAAGCCTTATCGTGACCTTCTTTTCATACTTTGCCTAAACAGCATTCGCTATTCTATAGAATGCCTAGGTATAACATAAGATTCCTTGGGGAAGTATAAAGCACATTCAAACGATTCTTATATTCTATACTTTGCTTAAAATTGGCTAGAAATTCTATAGAATGCCGGCATTTCATACTTTATCAGCAACAATCAACACCT
>BGPR01037724.1:0-15013 GCA_013235015.1 Araneus ventricosus | reverse complement strand
AACCAGAGGGAGTGGCCTCCCTGAAACTTTCTCGCATATGAAAGTAATGTGGGGTGGATAAATACCCAGTGGGTAGGTAAATATTCTTGAGGTATTTACCCAAGGCCTGGTTATTTTTAGAAAAAATTATGAATGGTGATTTACAATGAAGCATATCAAATTCATGAATTCCTGAAACTTAATATTTTGCAAAAAAAAATTGCGTATGTTCTCAATTTTTACGAGCGCTGAGGTACCAGAACTTTATTTAACGTTTTTGACTACGAAATCTTACTGCTGATATCACGCAAGATTTCACCATAACTTCCACCTGGAGAATGTCAGAATGAACTTTCGATTCAGGGGTTGCCATAATTTCCGAACTGCGGCTCGCTACAATTTCCTTCGTAGACCGCCAAGATCAAACGCCAACCATACTAACTTTAGTAAAATAAGCGAAACGCTCGCCAACACACAGTCGCAATGTGCATTTTGAACTAAATATGCAATTTGAACACCTGTTTTTTAACCGATTTGAACGAAATTTGGGCACACATCTATAATTAATGTTAGTATAGTTTTATTTATCTAAGTCAAAGGGCTTATGAGATATAATTTTTACAAGTATGCGATTTTACAGACCGACAGACAGTCAACCCTTTGACGGATTTGGCCGAACATTTTATACGGACCTATATTCATGACGATAAAACTCTGTACCAAATTTTATCCATCTAGCTATTCAAGTTGTTGAGTTATAGTGTTCACATGACCGCGGACAGAGAGACTTCTCTTTGACGGATTTTGTCCAAAATGTGATAGAAACCTACAAATTATGTGTAAAGACCACATACCAAATTTCATCTCCGTAGCTCTAATAGTTTTCGAGTTATCGTGTTCACAGACAGACACACAGACATAATTCCAAAATTGTGTTTTTCGGACTCAGGGAGGTCTGAAACATGGAGATTAGTCAAAATCTCGAGTTCGAATTTTTTGACGATTACAATACTTTCTCTTTGCATACTTCGTATACGAGAAAGTAAACCAGTGGGAGTGGCCTCCCCTAAACTTTCTCGTATACTGCTCAAAAATTTGTAATTTCCCCTCCCCATGCGTGGATAAAAAAAATCGAACCTACTGTAATCCAGAATGCAACGAATATCAGAAGGTTTTTCATTGCAGATTATAGTGATTGTAAAATATTTAAGTGAAGAATCATATTAAAAGAGATGCCTATGTATTAAAACTTAGCAATATTTATTTTCCATCACACTCCAGGAAGATCCGCTATTATACGAGCGAGCGAAAGCAAAACAGTAGAAAAAACACATCAATCACAAACTCCGTCTCAAGGACGTAATCCTCCCGCTTAATACCAGAGATAGCTAAGTAGGCATGCGCGTGGAGATGGTTTTGAAACGAAGGCTTAATAAGTATGCGATTATACAAACCGACAGACAGTCAACCCGTTGACGGATTTGGCCCAAAATTTTATACGGACCTACATTCATGACGATAAAACTGTGTACCAAATTTTATCGATCTGGCTTTTCAAGTTTTTGAGTTATAGCGTTCGCATGACCTCGAACATACAGACAGACAGACTTCCCGTGGACGGATTTTGTCCAAAAGTTGATAGAAACCTACAAATTATGTTTCAAGTTTACATACCAAATTTCATCCCTTTATCTCTAATAGTTTTCGAGTTATCGTGTTCACAGACACACACACAGACACACACACAGACACACACACAGACACACACACAGACAGACATAATTCCAAAATTGTGTTTTTCGGACTCAGGAAGGTCTAAAACGTGGAGATTCGTCAAAATCTCGAGTTCGAATTTTTTGACGATTACAATACTTTCTCTTTGTATACTTCGTATACGAGAAAGTAAAAAAGGCATAAAATATGAATAATTTTTCTAAAAAGAAATATATTGCATTTTTTTCTGGTTTTGGAAATTTCTTCGAAGATCTGTTAAAAAAGTAAATGGTGGATCTAGTGGATAAGAATCCAACAACACCCTTTGTTACTTAGAGGTCTACGTGTTTTCTTGGGCAGAACAAAAGGTAAAAAGTGATAACACTGCTCAGTCCTAAACCAGATTCGATTGCTCCAGGCATCATATGGTCACTCTCTTTTCGATGCGGGGGGAGGGGACACTCAAAGTGGATGTCCGTCATTTGAAGATAAATTGCAGCTTAAAGAAACACCTCTAGAGGAATGCTTTTTCTGCTTATCTAGTTCTAAATTGAACACATCTGTTCCTCTTGTATTCAGCAGGACTGCTAAGCGATGATGAAGCATATATCTCACAGGGGTTTCTCGCTTTCCTTTTCAAAAGTGTGGTTTTCCATCATCTATGAATTCATCGTAGGTACTTGTTAAAAGGTAGTCTGTTACATCTATTCTTCAGAGTTTAATGAATAGTAGGGAATCTGAATATTGGATTGTGTGAAACACGACGGGTAACCTAAAGAGTTCTCTCAGGAGTTTAATTTTCCATTGACCAGTTCGTTCGCATTCGGAGTATCAGCCGTACAGCAAAATAAAATACTCTGCATTTGCTCTTGCAGACAAATTTCAGGTATGCTAAGTTTTGTCTCTTTTTTATAGTTATTTATTAAACAAAGTTTCCTTTTTATATTTCTAAAAAGAAAATTTTAATATTATAACAGGTTATTAATTTATAAGCAATGTAGTTCCCCCTTTGTTTTTGTATTTCAATATTTTTGCTATTTGTTACTGTTGTATATATTTCATATAAAACATTCTTTTTTATTAACAAACGAAAATTTATGTTTTCTACTCTTTTACATTGGGCATTTTTCATTATAAAATGTTACTTATTTGGAACCTTTTATTGTTTTGGGAAACTACATATCATTTGGATAAATTTTAAAATATAAGAAGTATTTTGAAGATTGATTCAATTTAAATATCCTAAAACTGAAACTATCAGTAGGTTGTGTATAATTATAAATACGTTTGTGATCAGTCGATTATCTTTTTTCAGTTTTATTTTTTTATATGAAGAAATAATTGTTGTTAATATGAAGAAATGATGAGTTCAATTTTTTTTACTGAAGAAATAAGGAGTTCAACTTTTTTTACTGAAGAAATAATGAGTTCAACTTTTTTCACTGAAGAAATAATGAGTTCAACTTTTTTTACTGAAGAAATAATGAGTTCAACTTGTTTTTAAATATGAAGAAATAATGAGTTCAACTTTTAAGAATTCACTTGATAATCCAAAGTACATGAAAATCCCATTCATTCAGTATGGAATTTTATTTCAATACTGAATGCATGTGCTGACATCTTAAATCGGCAGAAAAATTGAAAGGGGGGTGTTTTCTCTTTCTATTGACTGCGAAATTAAAAATTATTTTAAGTTTCTTCAGCTTTCATGTTTAGAAACTCTAATTGAAACTATTTTCGCATTTTATAATTTTAATTTTAGCACTGAAAGTTTTCAAACTGAACAGTTTTTAATATATCCTCTTAAAATCAGGAAGACAGGACACATTTCTACAATATGAGTTTGCAAAAAATAATGGGAGGAATTTTATCGTTTATTTAGGAAGGAATACTTGAATACAGGCTCAGCCCGAAGTGGTTTCGAAAGGTACCAGCGCACAAGGCCCCACGCCGCTGACAGATTGCGCAAAACGAAAAGGAATTGCATTCATTTATTTAACGAAATCAAAATTTGACGTCAAGTTTTACCTTTCAGGTCGCAATATTGCAAATATTTACATTATAATTCACGGTAATATTGTAATATAATATTACAATATTGCATTTCAATATTTATTTAAATTGTATCCAAATTTTACTTCTGTTTTAAAATTATATTGACCTTACCAATAACCCTCGCATCTGCAGAAAAATCTTCCTCAAGACTAAAAACAATAAAAAAATAGCTTGATATCTAGCATTAGAAGCGAACAATTGATTTGCTTAGTCATTTTATCTATCGAATCCGCATTAACCAAAAATCTAAATCATAATGACATTATCAACGAATTTGCTATAAAACTTATAACAAAATGAAACAAAAATCGTATATTATAAACTTATTTTAGTAAGTTGAAGGCCAAATTCTATATGTGAAGCAGTTATTTTGTTGTTTAATTTATTAACGATTTTTTGTGATTAAAATATTAACTTTATAAAAATATTTTAATTATTTATTATTTTCATGTATTTTTTTAGTCTTTACTTAGCCAAATTGTGAAATGTAATAAATAACAAAACGCAATAAATTATTTTGTTGGGAGAAATTTTTTCAAGGCCCCGCAAATCAACTTTGCACCGGGCCCCGCTTTTGTTCTGGCCGGCTCTGAATAGCAGCAATGTGGTCTTGCACCCATCAATCAAAAGAAACGAGACTATAATCGCCTCACTTTTGGAAGAACAACCTGCAGATGAATGTCTGTAGCATCTTTTGATGAATTCCACAACCGAATAAAAAATTATATTCTGCGGCAAAATACTAACATTTGGAACTGCATTCATCCGACAAAAATGGTAACTGTGACTCTAAGTAACTGTGTTGCCTGTTAAATCATACGTAGGGGTGAAACGTCCTCCCTCTGCTGTGAGACGAAAGTTTGGAGAGGGGGTGCCAGCTCAGATGTCGTCCTCGTCATGTGACCGCGGTTTAAAATGACGAGGTCCCTCCTAAAATAGCCCTCGTGTTGCTTCAAAACAGGACGTTAATATAACTAAACAAAATCACAAGTAACTGACACTTATTTTTAAATCTTAATCGTTTGTGTTTAAAACGTAAAGTGTTATAGGACCTTTTAACAACGAAAAAGCAATAGCGAATGTGCGACTGTTTATTACTTAGCAAAAACTTATAGATTTTGTTTTTAATATAATTACATAAAATAAGTTCCTCCCTAGATATGGATTTTAAAGTCAGTGTAATAATTTTAAGCATTGCAAATGTATATATTAATAATATATTACGTAAATTGATTATACTTATGTTGTGGAACATGGATTTCATTTGCGCGCAGGATTTAAAAAACTAAGCAACCCATTGTAAACAAATGTTACGAAAATTCCCTTCGAAATATCGCAGCTTTAAAATCATTTAATATGGTAAATAATCAGATATGCTTTAATTACTTTTTATAACGTTACAATAGTATACCTTTTTCTTGAAAATTATATGTAAGATACCACGCACTGAAAAAAACTATAACGCTATGCTTTGATTTTGTATGTTTTTTCATTGTGTTTGTATAAACATAGCAGGGAAATTTCTGTGTGTTTGATGAACAATATTTTAAAAATCCTGTGTGTAAGTATTTAAAGTATAAATCACTCACCAAACATCTCTTTATATTGAGATGGGTTTTGGCTATATTTTCTCAATTATTTAAAGTACACTCATGTGCAATATCATGATATATTCAGAATGATTTAAATTTTCAAATAAAATTTAAAAAAAAAATCGGAAAGTTTAATGGAATCTCCATAAAGAGTTCAAAATACTGAAGAATTCTATAAGACTGTCGGAATTACTTATGATAGGTAAAAAGTTTCTTGAAATCGCAACTTCAGAAATAAAACGTATGTTATCTTAGAATTTAGTCATGATTATTAGACACTGCTATCCAGATTTTTATTAACTTGCATGAAATAGTATATAATTCGTTTCCAATACCTTACACATGGCCGTCTTATCCAAAGGGCAAATTAGGCAGAAGAACAGTTAGCTATTGATCCAAGGGATCATAAAAACTTTTTATACTGATTTTGAACCAAAAAAATTTATTTAATTGTAATTTTAAATATGTTATGCAATTTTATATGTTATAATATGGTATAGAACCTAGTTAATAAAATAACCTAGGAGAGTGCAATGTTATCAAAACAGTATAATGCTCCTGAATTATTTTCTTAGCTAGGTATTTTGTTTGGCCATAACACCCAGTTTCCTAGTTAGGGTGCTTATGGAGCGGCAAACACTGTAAAATGTTAAGACGGCCCTGATCTTACACAATATAAAAATGCATAAAATTCGTTAGCATTGGCATATTTCGAAATAAAATAAAATAGTTAAATTTTAAATAGGAAAAAATAACGAAAATATTAAAAAATTACACAGTCAACACTCAAATTAAATGAAAGTGCGTTCTATAATAACAATGAAATCATTTAAAAATGACAAAGACAATAGTAAAATTAAATTTTGAAGCATTCTATAAAAATAATGGAATCATTGATTAACTGCAAAAGCTTCGAGAAGGCAAAAAGAACAAGTGACCTTGTGAAGGTGACGGACGGCAGCCGGATGAAATTCGCGCAGTATGAAAGCGATAGCGTAATTACATACATTACTACTAAGACGAAGTCGTTACGGTGCCGTTTTATCCAATCACGCACGCGGCTGGTTCAAACCTCCACAAACGACCTCAAACCGCGTTCGGCTAGTGTGAAAGCTCCCACTCATTTCTTCAGTTTACCACCAAGAGGCGGCCTAATTCATTCTTGCCGTAACGGTTGGAACTGCATAATGTGAAAGGGGCCTTAAGGGGTTTGAGTATAAAACTGATGCTGCACGTCCACTTTTCTTTTCTTCGCGTGTGCATCCCAGTAGTTATGTTTTACCTCGAGAGGGTTTTTTACTAACTGATAATTGCATGACTTTGTCATTTCAAAGTTAAGTATCGATTTGATCTGCCGTGATGACAATTTTAATAAAATTTTAAAGGCTTCGTTTTCCATTCAAAAATTTCATCCTATTGATAGTTTTATAACATGTTATACAACAAATTTGTTGCCGAAGAGATTGGACGGAATAAGAAAAGCATATTTTACAAAAGGACCATAAAACTATTGAAACTGCCTAGAGGGGCACCAGGAATGGCGCTAGAGTTTGCCCGACGGAGGGGCCCGATTTGCCCGACAGGGGGGCACGGTCTCCCCGACAAGGGGCACGACCTGCTGTATGGGGCGACGAGTGCAATGAAATTGGTCTCAAATTTTTGCCAGATTATCATTTATCAACTACATTTGAATACCCCGCACAAAGATTTTCCCCGACGGGGTACAAAATTTTCCCCGGTGCCCCCTCTGGCGCCACCCCTGAGGGGCACCTGGATCCTTTTATCCGAAAAAAAAAATATTTCTCTTCTTAATTTAGTTTCTTATGACGATCATCATTGCAGTGATTGGCATTCAATCATCACAGCTGATTACTTGTAAGTGGATCCAGGTGGTCGTTTGGTAAGGAACTGATAGCTCACTGGGGGGGGGGGGGGGGGCTCCATTTGAGGGGTATAGTGACTTTTCCGTATAAGTCATAAAACTGTCCATCAACGCTCTTTTGATAGGCCGTTTTGCAACTGATAAGAACAAGTCTCGGTAGTGGTTGCAACACTTTAAACATTATCTTCAATCGTGACATTTGGCGAAAATCATGGGATGATATTTCTTCTCATAAATAATATTAGCTGAATGCTAGGCGTTGATCGGTCTTTTTAGCATCAAAACTTTACGGGTGACTAGAAACGGAACTATGTTACATGAGAACATGATATTTATATAAGACTGAAAAATATGAATTTAATGGAAATTGAAATTTATGCCAAAATGCTTTACCTTTTTCAACGTCTTCTTTTGAAATAAAGCATTTTATATTAAGTATTTTGGCCTAAATATCTGCGCATGGACAAATTTAAGAGTAAAAATTTATAGTTGGATAATATTGTAATCGAAGTAAATATTGAATGCAAGAAATTGTTTTTTGTTTGAATTATTTATTATTCGTCAAAAACTAAATCAAATATGTTGGAAAAGAAACTACATTTCCCCCAAAACAATAAGTCGGAGATACTGGAGAGTTTTCGGGGTTGTCAGGGGAGAACAGAATTTCAACAGCCCTGAGGCTGGAGTGAAAAATTCTGGACTTAGAGTACGATTGCGTAAATCGATTCAATTGCAAACGATATCACCAATCTTTCATCTGTACCCAGACCTTCGTAATTCTATAGCAATCATTTTTGGAACTATTTTGTAAATATTTGCATATCCAAGTATGAACAATAACTTATAACGAACTGTTGGAAAGCTTCTTTCAGTGCCAAATTGAAGAAAAGAACCCCGTTATCTTGGCAATAAGATACTACAACCACATTGTGAGTATGCTTTTTGGAAGTGTACCTTCTCCACTGGCAGATTAGATCTAAAATTTGATGCAAATCTACAATTTTGGTATCAAGACCACATTCCAAATTTCATTTATCTAGCTCTTTGCGTTTTTAAGTTATCGTGTTCAAACACACGAGGGCAGACAGTCTATCCGTAAGTGGATTTCATCTAAAATTTGACGCAGATCTACAATTTTGGTGGGAGGATCACACATTGAAATTTGTCCATCTAGCTTGATGCTTTTCAGTAATCACGTTCACATAGACAGTCAACCATTTGATAGACTTGATCCAAACTTGATACTAATCTATATTTTTACTGATAAAACCATAAGGCAAATTTCATCCACGTAGGTCATTGCGTTTCTATGTTGTCGTGTTCACATGTACACAGATGGAGGGACAAACTTCCCTTAAGCAGATTTTGTCCAACCAACAAATTTCCAAATTTTTTTTTTTCGTTTTTTCGGTCTCGTGGAAGTTTAAAGCGTGGAGATACATCAAAATCTCGAGGCCGAATTTTTTGTTGATTACAATATTTTCTATTTTTCGTGTACGAGCAAGTAAAAACAAAGAATTTGGTATAAAATATTCTTCTCAAAGCTTTAGAAAGGTTTAAAGGACGTTCAATTCAATCTCTTTCGAATTTGTAAATAATAATGTGAGAAGATACGTCATGTAATATAAGTAACAAAAATGAGAATTAACAATTTCGGAAGAAATTCAAAAGCAAGTAATGAAATATTCAAAAATGGATTGTGTAACTGCTTCTTTTGCTCATTTCTGACATTTTTTACTTAAAACCTTTTGTTTTTCTTTTTCCAGATTCCTGATAATGTTCTAGAACATAAGGCATTAAGTTATACGCCAGAAAGTGATTACTTAAAAAGAAATACGAGAAAGTTTTAGAACAGAAACGGTCCGTTTTTTAGATTTTTGAATTCTGATTGAGTGTTGCACTTACTTTTTATCTGTCTATTTTAATAAAGCATGATTCTATTGTCATGACATCTTCTACATTCTTCATAGTTTCGAAGCGTCTCACGTGGATTAAAAACGACAAAATGATGATGTTTCTGTCAGAAAACTTGAATATGCCAGATTGTACTAAAATGTTTCGTCATAATTCAAAGGTCTAGAATTTCTTCTACCAACTGAAAAAATTTTACTGTTCTAAAATTTGTACACACAACAAGTTACACCTGAACATTGAAAAATGTAGAATTCTTAGTTATACTAGAAATGCCCAGCCTTTGAATCATGTTTATAAAATTAATGATCTTGTTTTATCGTGTTCAGATTCAGTCACGAATCTAGGTATCATCTTTGACATAAAACTTGATTTTTCCCAGTACATCGATTCCATGGTCTCCAAGGCATATCGTAGACTTGGAATTCTTAAACGCAAAACTAGGGAATTTTCGAGTGAAATTGCCCTGAAGGTTTTATACTATGCTCATGTACGATCCAGTCTGGAATATTGTAGTATTATTTGGGATCCCAATTACCGTAATAAAATTGAAATTATTGAGCGAATTCAAAACAACTTCTTGTGATATTTGCTTTACAAGAAAAATGGAATTTACTTACAAGATATATCTTCTTCATGTCTACGTGATATGCTTAATATGCCTAATTTGTGTTCCAGGCGAGATGTTTCTTTTGTACTTTTCTTTTAGTACTGATATATTGAGCGCTATAAATTTCGCTGTGCCTGTCATATCTTTAAGGAACCCAAGTTCTTTTCCAAATGTGTATTCTAAATTTAATTATATTAACTGGTTCTCGTTATATAAATTTTATAAGACTTTTCACAGGACATTTATCATATGTCCCCTACTGTTTTTAAATCGAATTGTTTTCAACTTTTAAATACATGACCGGATTTCTTTTTCTTTTCTTACGCTAGACTATACATACATAATAAGATTTTTATGCATTGATCTAGTGTTTGACTTTTTGTTTCGTCTTTGACTTAAAAAAATTGTGTCGATTTTATTTATAATTTTAATGTGACGGTATGCAACATGGACTTTTTTTTGGAACCTCAGTGTGTTTTTAGAGCTTTTGTAATTGCATGTTTTAAAACATTTGTGTTTACATTCTCATAATTAATGTGGTTTTGAACTATTGTGTTCTCTGCAGTTACTTTTTTTTTCTTTGCGTTTTAATTCACTTTGTGGCTTGTGTTTTTAGTATGTTTTTGATCATGCACTCTGTAAATGGAGTCATCTCTGTAGTGTGTTTTCTTTGAATAAATAAATAAATTGCTGATCTGGATTAACAAATCTGAAAAAAAGGTGATATTTACACTATCATCATCAATGCAAACTTTCTTAGCTGGAAGTCCATAAAGCATTTACTGATTTTAAGCTTTATTTTCCAACTTTTGATGCAGAATACATTTTGGTTTTCAGATTCGAAATGAAACGTTTCAGAGGTTAAAGAATGATAGATTAGAAAGTTGATGTTTCTGTCAGAAACATTGGATATATCAAACTCTACTAAAGTGTTTCATCATTATTGAAAGGTTTAGAATTCCATCTACCATTTAAAAAAATTCACTCTGCTATAATTTGCTGATGTGGGTAAACAAATCTGACAAAAGCAGGTGATGTTTACGTCATCATCCATGCGGGTATGTTTAGCCATAAGTCCGTAAAACAGTAATTGATTTTGTACTTTCTTTTTTAATGGAGATTATATTTTGGTTTTGAGATTGCAATTTGGAACTAAATTTTTAAAGACTAAATAATGCAGTTTCACTGATTTAAATACAAATTAATACTTTAAAATTTTTATATAAGTGGAAAATTTCCATTTGTAGTTTTCTAAAATTGCTTATTTTTAATTCTCAGATACTATAGTAACATACCTGAGTTTGTAAAAAACATAAGAATTTTTATTTTCGTTAATGCATATTGAAAAAAATATACTTATTTAGTTTGTTTCTGGCAATAAAAAAAAGAATTGTTTTATCTTGTTCATAAAAGAAAATCTTTGATGTCGACTAGTTACCGTGCAACAGAAAAATTTGATATGTGAATGAAGAAATTCTACATTTTATTCTGAAATGCAATTAGATGTTTATGAACAGAATAAATACTTGAGAAATAAGTGTTACTTTGATTCTAATAAAATGTCTCATTTTTTAATTAATTGTGTGAAATGTTTCCATTTAAGAACACTGAATCATTAATTAGAGTAACACACTTTTTTTAAGCTTCGCAAGTGCTACTGCGAAAGGGTATCAGAATATCCCAATGAGGCTATATGATATCCCATTGAATATAAACCATTCTCCTAACTTCCAAGCCAATAGATTTAGCACGCACTATAGCTACGAGGGACACCATAACTGGAAATCGTGGTTCATGTTTCTACGCGTCTTAATTTTACTGTCTATTAGACTTAGCCTACGGTTGCGTGACATCTCGTTTTCAAAAGAAAAATTTAATTTAATCATATAAACACTCTGTTTGGAAGCAACAAAAGGGAAGGACCTCCTAATCCTGAAACATGACAAGGATGGCACCTGCCTCTCTAAACATCCTGGCCACACCAGCAGGACGTTTAATCCTCGACGTCAGGTATAACTAAGGTTACCATAATTGCCAAGCACTGATACGGGACGTTTAAGTGTTAAATAAATAAAACATGAAAAATATAGGTAGATAATGGTTTATTTTACTTTGATAAAAAACAAAGTTTAAATCAAACTAATAAAAAAGATGCAAGACTAAACCTTATTAGCTCAGTCATATTTGAAGTTCATTTTACTCTCTTATAATTTTCTTCTTTCGCATAATTATAAAATTGGGCACAAGTCATTTTAAATCAAAATTGCTTCAGTGTCTCCACTGACAACCCATTTCTTTCATCAGACCGAGTTAATATAGGGAAAATATTTTCTCCACATTTTGCATTGTGGTCTTTGGAATGGCAAATACGTATTTGCATAGCTTTATTAGACATGATTTCTGATCAATATGCTTTGTATCTGCAAAAACATTCAGAAATTTCTTTTCCATAGTCACTTCGCAGTTTTGATTTGTATTGTTTTTCTTTAAATAATCTTTTAGATATACACCTGGTTGAATAGAATCTCAGCGTTGCCAATATTGATGCGTCTTATCTATAAATATGCAATAATAAGTTCTATTTCTTCCCATTCAGGAACTTGGTGAGAAAAAGGGACAAATAGTAATACAGGACCGAGTAGTAAAATGCAGTGACAGTCCCGTATATACGGGACATATGGCAACCCTATACGGTATATTAACATGTTTATGGAGAAAATTAATTTTGATTAAGTAATTGATGAATTTTCGACCATAAAGGCTAGAAAAATTCATGTTCAATCTAAATCCAATCTCCAATATAATTATTTGTCTAGTAAAACCCTACATTGCATCACTTAACTTTTGTCTTTTTAAAATTAATTATGACTAATTTAATATTTTTTATTAAAATTTGTTTATATTATTTATTTCAGGTAGGAGTTTTTAACATTTAAGGCAATCAAAATTTGCTTAATTAGTTATATTAAGGAAATTAGTCAAATTTTATTTTAACTATTTTTCCTATATTCCTAACTAGCAGTACGCGCACGGCGTTGCCCGTGGAATCAGGACTTCAAAAAAACGCCCACAATGACATGAAAAAGTTTTGAAAACAAAAGATACACATTATTGATTTTCCCGCTTATTTTTTTTTTCGCGATAAACAATATTAAAAAATTGCAACGTGAAAATTATTATACTGCAAGCAAAGTATGCGAGATGAATAAATGCGTTAAGTTACTGCCGAAAATAATAATCAGTCACTCAATTCAAGGTTATGACGTCACCTCCCCTTCAACCAATCACATAGCTATCTGCGTTCCGAAGTGCCGTGCCACGCGCCGAACTCTCTCCAGAAAAATAACTCTCAACCGCCCAGAAATAAATTAATTAAAAAAAAACTTGAAAAGATATTTTAACCGTTGTTGTTTTAAATCCGACACAACCGTTCTACCTATATGCTGAAAAAAATTGAAAATAATAGTGTTATTAGAAAGTCGGATGCAACAAATTTAAAATCAAAAGTAACATCTTGAAGCCAAAACTGGGTATTTTTAAAAAATTTCTCAAAATTCAGTAAATTGCGTTAGGAATTCAAAACTAACTTCATTAGAACGGAAATCGCGTGCTCTTTCCGATGGTCTATCTATTTTTGTCGTACAATTATTTGAAACCATTCTATTGAGAAATTAGTGCGAAAAATCAACCAAAACAACACAAAACATTAAATAAAAAAATTTCTAGATTAAAATTTCGGCTTCGAGGTGCATTCAGTCACCATTACGACTACCTGTCTGCCAAATTTCATGGCTGTAAGTGCGATAGATTCGTCTGGACATCGCAGACAAACACACACACGCACACAAACATTGCCTTTTATAATAAGTATAGAATAGATGTATTTAGATAGATTTATGCAACCACTGTTGGAAAATAAATTCTGTATGATAGGGTTAATAAATAGTAATCTTTAATTATATTGTATTTGGAAAAATATATGTTTGTAAATAAATATATATAATGTGAAACAAACAAATACATAAGAACACCTGCTGTATTATTTATTTTCTGGTGATTTTTATAAGTAAGCAAATATGACTAGGGGGCACAAAAAAATACTATGCCCTGGGCGCCACGTACCCTTGCTACGCCTCTGTACGAATGTAGATGAATCGGGCAGATAGTAAAATTAGTAGGAGATATATTATTTCTTTCACTGCCTTTTTCAAAACTTTTTAAGAAATAATCATTTCTGTATTTAAAAATTTATAACCTTTTGTTATTTTTTTATTTATTCATTATTAGTTTGCTCAATCCCTTGAGCAGTTAACGTCCTGGATTAAAGTTCAGAACACAAGGTCATTTTATTAGAACTCAGTTATCCACTTTGTCAGTCTGTTATGTTTCAGTAAAGAAATTTATTTTTGTCACTTTTCTACAGTACTCCTTTCGGGTGCTGACATAACAAAACTATTAAGATCTAATTATATTAATGTTAAAGAAAACTGTCCAGAAAAGAAGTTAATTTGTGTTACTTTTCAGCTGCATTACTTCCAGAGTCCTAATATAACAAAGCTATTAAATATAAATACATCTAGTACATTAAATGCTATAGAAAATTGTCCCATATATAAGCGTGGCCTCTTCAAGAGGTGTTCTATTTAAAAGTGGCTTCCAAAATTTTTTAAAAATATATCGACTATTTGGAAATGTTTAGAAAACAAAACAGAAATTTCTGAAAATCCTGCTCAGTTGAAAAAATATATAGTCTTGACATGACAAAGCTATTATTAACATGTTTATGGAGTACCTGCAAACACAGGGGGCTACCTCCCATCATTGTACTATAGGAGAAGGCCTGATGGTCAGTGCGTTGCCGTGATGCATAGAAGATTTAGAGAGTTCATGTTGTGCTCTTGGTGTTAACAGAGCTAATGGCGACGAAAGGAGTCTTGGACAGAGTTCATAGCTGGATCAAAGCTATTATATAATTTTACTAGCTTATAAACCCGGCATTGCATGGGGTAGAAATATTTTCAAGTACTTATAATAATACTTTAAACTTAAGAGATGTATTATTTTGTAAAAAGGTACACACAATGGAAACTAATACATTAACAACTAATTCAGTGAAAATTTCTTTTTTTTTTGGGGGGGAAAGGTATTATTTGGAAATATTTAAACCAGCCAAAATCGAAATGCAGCAAATTTTAAAAATACGGTACTGTTGAAAAAGCATTTCCACATGGAAGGTAAAAATGTTTACTTAAGAAGCTCATCTCATCATAG
>BGPR01037723.1:0-15014 GCA_013235015.1 Araneus ventricosus | reverse complement strand
TTATCAGACATGTATATCTGTGTCAAATTGAGAACACTCCAAGCTAGGTGGATGAAACTTGGCATATGGTTTTCATCGTCAGACTTTTATATCTGTGTCAAATTTTGGTCAAATACCGCCAAATGACGTATCAGGCTGTGTACTCCAGCCTTCAATAATTCCACTTTTTCGTTCACATTACTTTATTAATATGAGCTATATCTTGATTAAATAAGAATTATGTGCATATTTACATTTGAAAATTAAGATTATTCATAAACCTTAATCGCTTGGATTATATCTCAGAGTCCACCAAGGATATCCTACCAAAGCCAATCAATGAATGGCGCCTACCACCTCCTCTTCCGCGCAACTGTTTCTTCCACAATTAACTTCCACAATTCAGGAATGGCGTTAGATTCCGCTCGGGGGGCAGGGTCTCCCCGACAGGGGGAGCACGACCCTCTTAAATTTTCGCCATACCGTTATTTATATACTAGTTGAATAGCCCCTTGCTTGAAAGGGGTACAAAAATTATCCCCGACGGGGGGCACAGCATCCCCGACAGGGGGGCCATGGCCGCTCTGGACACAACACTGGTGCCACCCTTGTCTTTTTGTGTGCATGTGAAGGCGCTAACTGAAAAAGGAAACAACCGAAATAAAGGAAATTTGGTGCATGATCTATATCAAATTTTCGGCCCAATCTGCCGAAATGCAGACGTCCAAAGAGCATGCTTGGTTTCCTTCATTATACTACGAAGTATAAAACGAGACTATTATGAGAGTCTAAGAGAAAGTCACGGAGAGATCACTCCCATTAGTTAAGGAGGCCACGGTGGCCTAGTGGTAAGGCCCGCTTTCGGGGACGGAGGTTTCCTGATCCGAAACCCAATTCACTGAATATCTGCCGTATATGTGAATCTGGTGCACGTTAAATAATACGAAGAGGCCAAACGTCCTCCCGTGGTGCGGTTGTTCGGGGAGGGGGTGCCAGCTCAGGTGTCGTCCTCGTCAACTGGACGTCGTTCAAAATGACGAGATCCGTTCCAAAATATCCCTCGTGTTGCTTCAAAACGGGACGTTAGTATAACAAAACTCCCTTTAGTTAACCCCTTAACCTACAACAACGGGCCTGACACGTGCATCTGATTACAGAATTTTTGCTGTTTAATTTCGTAATTAAGTCAAAGTAGCAATTAATTTAAATATAAAAATCACTTGGATACGCTTAAATGCCTCAAATGTCCTTTACCATCTTAAATAGATTGAAATGATTAAAAAAAAAATTCCAAATGGGTGGTATCATCTAATTGGGAGGTTAAATAAAATCGCAGGGCAAAGGGTTAATGACAATATTAGAAAGATCGCCAGTCAAGTTATCTTGAATGAATGATAAGAGGATTTAAGATGAATTTTAACTAAACCCGAATTCACTTTTTGGGAATCAACTTATAAACTTATATTGCCCTCCGGTATTTATAGCTCTTCCAACAACGCGTGAAGTCACATGAAAATTTCTGTTAAAATCCATATCTCGGTTCCTATGAAAGATAGGGCCATACTTCTCGAAGATTCGAAGTACTTAATTTTGTCGCCAAATGGTCGCAAAGTTTGTCGTTAAGGTCAGGGGTACTGGCTAGGTTCCCCCTTTGGCATCCAACAAAATCACTGTAAATGTATCTTTCCAACCATAGGATTAACAAGGCAGGGAATCAACAATATCATTTGTGTCGGTTAACATTATTACATTCAGGCTTCAGAGAATACAATAACAGTATGATGTAGGCTTAAAAAATTGTTTACTTTAATTTCATACTTTTAATAACTCAGGATTGTTAAGTTGAAAAACTTTTTCTTACCGTCATTGCTTTTCTTTTAAGCCGGTCATTTTCTTGAAGTAAAGCCATGCCATTTGTCCTGAACCCGGTTTTTTTTTCACCCATTTTAATCGAAAAATGCAGAGACGCCATTCACTTGATATTTAAAAGGACGCTAACTCTGAACGAAGGTAGGGGGAAGCGATTTTCTTTCCCCCTCTACAGCTGCTTGTCAATCGCTCTTCGATTTTCCCCAATCAGCAGCTTCAATCTACGCAAGGCATTGCTCTTTTCGCTGGCCTCTTTCAGGATCCCTCTGATTTTTCGTTCCGATTACAGTCCAGACGGAATTCCAACTATTAGCCTGGTATCTTTTTTTTATTATTCTACGCGTTCATTTCATTAGATTGCTTAGACTTCATTGATTTTTTTTTATCAGAGTAAAAAAAAACCATTACCCACCCACTTTGTTCATGTTTTATTTATTTAGAACTTAAACGTCCCGTATCAAAGCTTGGCAATTATGGCAACCCTACTGCAACCCAATAGCCTTTCGAACTTGCACAACCTTCACTTCTCGCACGAACTTCGGGAAACTAAATTGTATACCTTTCTTTAACATTTTAATCGTTTATGTTTTACATCATTACCAATATTACTTCCACGTATTGTATAGCAACGGATTCGGAAACCCTCCGCGCTTTTGCTCATGCGCAGGCGAAGTTATTTTCATCAAAATAGCGGGAAAGTGAAAAATGGAAGGGTGATGTTTACGTTTTACTGAGCGTGACCTGACAAAGAACTCCGGAAATGCGCTCCTATGACTCATTGCCTGACACCCCTTTCTGGTGTGAAATAGTCCAAAAGTGGTAGTCTCGGAATCCGTTGATGAACAGATTTTATGTTCCTTATGGGTACCTTATTATAAGAACAGTACCTTATGGGTACGCGTGCCACAGTTTGGGAACCGCTGCTTTACGAGATCGTAAACATCAATTAAGTCAATAACAAGCTCAAATGAAAAACTGCCATTTCATTGCCACTCCTTTTCGAATCATTACTTACGCTACGCATGTCTTGCAGATTGCCACGAATTCCAGAACAGACAACAAATTTAGGAGAAAATCAATCATGATAATGACCTGTTAAGGCCAAAAAAGTCGCTCCTCCTGAACGACCAAACAACGAGCATCGGAAACCGAAAACGTGGAAGAGAACGTGTGTCGTGAGACTGCTGCACAGAAATGCCTTAGAGGATTCTTAGACAATCACTTGTCAATTCATTGTCAAACGACGAGTTTTTATGGCAGACAGAACTCGGAACAATGTAACCCAACAAACCCGGTTAAAAATTGCCAATTCAGTCTAAAACCGTCTGGCGGGAGACATAACTCGGAATCGAACGGCTCAAAATACATTTATTGGGTCGTTTGGTGGTTCGATTCTTGCGTTCCGCGCATTCCACGTCGTCTGGTTTCGTGGGCGGTTGGTGATGATCTTCCCTGTCTATAAATACCCGCCTGATTGGAATACTGAAGGGTGCAGAGCAACAAACAAACAAAGAAGAGGCTCTCGTAAAGAGGATTGAGTTACGAGTCTCGGAGCTTTGTTTCCGCATGCCTGGAGACAACAAATCAAAACGCGGTATCGTCTGCTGGCGGCAGACGACACACGATTTTTTTTTACATGCGATGAGTTCAAAAGGAACATTTTTTTTCGTTTTGAGTGGAACGCGAGACAGAATTTCCTCTTCATCTGAGGTAGCGAGATGAGATTTGCATGGGTCAGTCCAGTGGCGCAGTGAAGGTAAATATTGCCCGGGTCATCGTATTTCATCCCCCGCCCCTCCTATCTCGACAGAACGCCACCACTTACACCCGATAAGCCTTGTTCCAACGGCGTGCAGATTGGCCAAACTTCGAGTCGCTCGAGGGGTGGACTGTGGTCGTTGGAATTCGAACAGAAGTGCTGTTCCTACGGCGCGTGGTTCTGCAAATATTTCAGCAACGCTCGAGTGAACGGATGCAACGGCGCCGTCTGGTCCTTTGACGTGCGAGCTATTTACCGCCACAACGCGGTAAACCACAGATGCAATTACAAGCCCACGAGCAGTGGCGGATTTTGTCAATATGAGGCCACAGGCGCAAAACTGATTTGAGGCCCCCTTCTTCTACCCGATGTCTCAAATTCGCCGTCGATGTGCGTAGAATAGGTTTTGAGGCCCCCTACCTTTACCCAATGTCGCAACTTCGCCGTCGGCATAGCAGTACAATTTACGTCCAATAGGTTTTGAGACCCCTTTCCCCTACCGAATGTCGCTAATTCGCCATCAGTTTGCACTACTGTGTACTTCGAATGGATTTTGAGGCCCCTTGGATTTTCGAGGCACGAGGCGAGCGCCTCTAACGCCTGTGCGGAAAACCGCCACTGCCCAAGAGCCACATCGATTCTTCCCGTTCCGACGACAGGAAATAACTCGAACAGCGGACGAAATCTGTGGAAAGACAGGCCGTTGAAGCGCAGCTATACCCCTAACTACTGGAGTTATATCATCGGTTGAATGGGCACGAGGTAGATTAAGCTACGAGGACAACCACGAGAGGCCCTCCACCAGAAACTGCACCTCGACTAACTTTATCGCGTTTCAAAGTTTTATATATTTACAAAAAGCATTTTTTTACACAAAATTAATAAAAGGATATGAAATAATGCTCAAACAGTTTGATGAACAACGTCCCTTCCTATGTACTGCCATTTATAATTTGTATATGGGCTGCTCTACTCATTTAAAAGAGTTATCGTAATAGTTCCTTTAGGAAAGATCCTTTCGAAAATTCCTAGCAAATGGGTCCTTGCTTTGTTGAATAGGTTGCAGGAGAGACATTAGAAAACACATTACTTGTACTTGTTTTCTCCTTTACAATAGTTCCTCACAGAACTATATTAGATATATTGTTAATCGGGACTACTCATCTACCACCAAACCCCTCCTACCACCGATCGGCTTCTGACTTTAAAAGATTCCTGTCGACAAGTCAGAAGGCGAAGGTGAATACCATTCGTTAGGGGATATATGCTTCCCTACCCCCGCCATTTCTTTCTCTAACTGAGCTACTGAACTGGCTACGATACGACGCTGCTCGTAACCACTTCGAGTGCTATGAACGCGAAGGAAAGGCTTTCTTACGCCGTACGATTACGCTGGATGAGACATGATCCAAATCGTACGAGCCACAACTGAAGCGTCAATCGAACGAATGCGTCATTACGGGTCACCACGAAGATCGAAAGTTCGTCAGAACTCCAGCAATGTGAATTATGGTGATTCTCGTGTACGACTGTGATGGTGTTATTCTAACGCATACCTTTCCCCCACAGCAGACCGTCAATGCGCAGTATTACTTTTCATTTTTGGAACACAACCTGCGACCAGCTTTGAGAAAGAAGCGACGGCACTTTCTTCAGAACCCACCCATCATTTTGCAGGACGATGCTCAGCCGCATTCAGCACTAGCTGTGGCTTATTTGTTCCATCGATGGAGCTGGGAAGTGATGTACAATCCACCATACTCCCCGGACTTAAGCTCTTGTGACTTTCAATTGATTCCTAAGATGAAGGAACCATTTCTTGGCATTCGCTTCAGAGCTGTTCCAGGGATTCTTCAGGCAGTAGACCGCTTCATTCGAACTATCAACACAACAGGCGCTGCTAAAGGTATCCTACAACTTCCACACCGCTGGCAACGGGTTGTACACAATGCTGGTGACTACAGTGAAGGACAGTAAAATTTGGTAACATGTATATATTTTGGATCTTGTAAATAAACGGCACCAATTCACGGCACCCTCCCCCAAGATTGGTGCTCGGGGCATCTATACCCCTTTGCCGACCCCCCGTTACACCACTGGCTCAGTCTCGGACATGACTTGTATGATGGGTCGAAATGGGTCAACAACTCTTTATACCCCTATCTAGATCGGGGCCAAGAAAGCAGTGTACAGCCTTTAAAAGAAAATTATATATATGTAATAATCTCCCTTAATTCTAATATTATATATTTTTAAATCTTAATGTATTCAAAAATAACTTTTCTAAAACTCCAGTTTCGTTCTTTTCCCGCGCTGGAGGTATATTAAATATCTCATTTTGGCATATTTATTTCTAAAAGAATACTTAATCGCTTTCACGTGCCGACAGAAAATCATGACGGCGTCTCTTTGGCACCAGACTTTTTTCCCTGAAACGCCTACGTAACTTATTAAAAATACCCAATATTCCCTTCACTTTGATCACGTGTCCATATGTTATTCCCTTATCCGACAGAATACAGGGATTTTTCTCTGCACTTTCGCTTGTAACCTAAACAGAGATGGACGTATATTCACCACTCTCATATTGAAAATAAAATAAGAGGTAGTATTTTGCTCGGCCTGTTCATTTTCAACGACTACAACCACGGATACGTTATATATATTTATGTTAGGTCGAAGCTTTTTAAACGTCATTAGATAGGGTCGCTAACAGAAATATGTACTGAAGGACTACAGAATTTGGCGTACAGAAGGACTACAGAATTTGGCGTACAGAAGGACTACAGAATTTGGCGTACAGTAGGACTAGAGAATTTAGCGTATAGAAAGGCTACAGAAATTTGCGTACAGAAGGATTACAGAAACTAGCATACAAAGGGAATAAAAAGCAAGCGGGAACGTTCTCTCTTCGGTTTTCTCTTATACCTCCTCATGTGGTGCGTTTTGTGTTTTGTTGTCCGATTTGGCTCAGCATTTAACACATATTTCATTTTAGAACCAAGTCTACATACTTAATTTTTTTTAGCTTATTTAGTTTTTGAGTTATAACGTTCACATACACACGAATGAACAGCGCGCTACATTGTCAACAGAGTAAGAAATGAAGGAAAAACCAGCGGGAGTGTTCTCCCCTAAACTTTCTCGTATATTCCCCCAAAAAGGTGCCGTTTCCCCTTCTCCCGCGTGGCTAAAACAATTCGAACCTACTGTTATCCAGAATCCAATGACTATCAGAAGGTTTTTCATTATAGTGATTGAAAAATATCTAGATAAAGAATCAAATTCAAAGAGATGCGTACCGATTTTCCGCTCTTACCGGCTCAAGGACAAACCGACATAATTCGCTCCATAGCTTTCACGTGCACAGAAGATTGTTTCCAGTACGCATGCGCGTGGAGATAACGGATTCTTATGAAAAGTAAATTATATAGACCGACAGACAGTCAACCCTTTAAAACGAATTTGGCTCAATAATTTATACGGACCTACATTCATGATAAAACTGTGTACCAAATTTTATCCATCTAGCTATTCAAGTTTTTGAGTTAATAGTGTTCACATGACCGCGGACATACAAACAGACAGACTTCCAGCAGACGGATTTTGTCCAAAATTTGACAGAAACCTACAAATTATGTGTAAAGATCACATACCAAATTTCATCCTTGTAGTTCTAATAGTTTTCGAGTTATCGTGTTCACAGACAGACATAATTCCAAAATTGTGTTTTTCGGACTCAGGGAGGTCTAAAACGTGGAGATTCGTCAAAATCTCGAGTACGATTTTTTTGACGATTACAATACTTTCTCTTTGTATACTTCGTATACGAGAAAGTAAAAATGATCGTAAAATTTATTTCGAAGTTAGCATTTTATAAAATTTAATTAAAAATCAGAAGTTGCTGAGTCTAAATTTCTTCATTAAAAACTTACCTACATCAAATAAAAAATCCAATTTTTAATTTGTTTATAAACTAAGCAGTAAATTATATAAAATTAATATTTAAGTCATAAAGGAATGAATGCATTGATGTCCATTGTGGTATCAAAAATTACAGCACCCTCACGGTTACAGTGCGTGAACTCCACAAATTGGTGGCACCGTTGATGTTAAGACAGGCATGAGAGAGATTCGAGGTTTCGATTTCAAGTCTGCGAAATGTTCTCATGGGCCCTGTCACGAAAACCTCTCACGAAGCGCGTGCCTTTCGTAACCCCCTGACGCACGATCGCTCCAACCATCGAAGCGATTTGTTTACAAACTGAGAAAAGGGCAAGGGGTTAACGAAAACAGGTTGTTCCTTCCTCTTGCAACACAGCACCATATGGAATCTGACTAAGTCGATCGGAACGCTCGAGATTTATGAATGCCTTTACAGTTTTATTTTTATCTCGAGTTATTTCTTTTTTGGGACAGTGCCGTTCCACAACAAGTCTTGCAACATAATGTTATCTTTACTGCAGGTCATCAGTGGCTTACAGAAAATGATATTCTACAGGTTCATAACCGAACATCAGTATACGGAAAAATGTAAGCTTTATTCGGAATTAGAATTTGAAAACAAATTTTAAGGAAACATATTCCAACAAAAATTGCATTCCAGAATGAGTATCAGATTTTATTAATTTTCTTTTTAAATGAACGAACAAAAAATATTGCTACGGCGATGAAATTTGGTATGTGATCTTTGCACATTATGTGTAGGTTTCTATCAAATTTTGGACAAAATCCGTCAACAGGAAGTCTGTCTGTCTGTCCGTGTTCATGTTAACTCTATAAATCAAAAACTTAAATATCTTAAAATAAATTTGGTACACAGTTTTTTCATCAGAAATGCAGGTACGTATAAAATTTTTGGCCAAATCCGTCAAAGGGTTGACCTCTGTCCTTCTGTATAATAGCATACTTTTGAACCCCATAACTTCTTAAAAAAATTACTGAGATAAATGAAATTTCGTGTGTAGTCTTGACGCCCTAATTGTAGATTTATCTCCAGTTTCCGTTTCATATTTGGTACAAAATGCACATTGCGACGGTGTGTTGGCGAGCGTTTCGCTTATTTTATTCAAGTTAGTATGGTTGGCTTTTGACCTTGTCGATCTACGACGGAAATTGTAGCGAGCGGCAAACGCTCTTTTCGCAAATTATGGCAACCCCCTAAAACGAAACTTCGTTCTGACATTCTCCAGATGGACGCCTGTGATTAACCAGAAGTATGGTGAAATCTTGTGTGATATCTATAGTAAGATTTCGTACTCAAAAACGTTAAATAAAGTTGTGGTACCCTCAGCGCGCGCAAAACTTGCGAACATACGCAATTTTTTTTCAAAATATTAAGTTTTTGGGAATACATAAATTTTATATGTTTCATTGTAAATCACCATTCATAATTTTTTCCTCAAAATATCCAAGCCTTGGGTAAATACCCAAAAATATTTTCTACCTTCTGGGTGTTTACCCACCTCACATTACTGGTCGTATGCGAGAAAGTTTCGGGGAGACCACTCCCTCTGGTTCACTTACAAATGATTATATTAAAAATATTAACTAGATTAAATGAAAGAATTAGCTTGTAAAGAACTGAACGTAGTTATAAAATCAAAAACCAACTCCAAAACAATATTTTAAGACTTAGTTGTTTTTGCAAATCAATCCAGAAAACGATTCTAATGTTGCATATTGTTGTTGTCCCCCGAATTAATTATCACGTTCTATCGTAGTCTGTTTTGCAAGGGTTCGATTTTGGACAGAAAATTATACACACTAATATACAGTTTTGGATCGTAAATCCGAAACTCATAAAATAGTGTTTGGTTCTTGATTTCTAGGGTTGCCATACGTCCCGTTTATATGGAACTGTCACCGTATTTCACTTCTCAGTCCCGCATTACTATTCGTCCAGTTTTTTTTTCCCGTTTTCTCCCTAAACTCTACGTCACTATAATTTTAAAATGACTTGCGGTCAATTTTATAATTATGTGAAAAAAGAAAATGATATAATTAAGAAAGTAAAATCAACTTTAAAATATGACTGGGCTAAAAAGGATTAGCCTCGAATCGTTTTTATTCTACGAGTTCATTTTATTAGATTGCTTAAAATTTATTAATGTTTTTATCCCCATTAGTAAAATTAGTAGATTATTAGCAAATTAAACTGTTACCTACCCAACTTTTTCATGTTTTATCTATTTAACACTTAAACGTCCTAATTATGGCAACCCTACTGATTGCATGAGATCTATAGTCGCTTCAAAAGCACTCACAAAGGCAGATACTGTTCAATGAGATGTGAGAGCGTTTATTACAAGGGAAGGCATGTTTACGCTTTGATGTGAATCTTATCTTGGAACTGTGATTTCTATCCCTTACTGATCACGAGTCACCTTTATGTTAGGGATTTCCCGAACCTCTAGATTTAGTATTTTGAGTAACTTTTACTATACAGAGTACATATTTGGCAAAAGGCGTATTCTCTTTATTACAATGAATAAGAACTCTTCAGTATCGTAGTTCCTTTGAATATAAATAATGGATTTTCATGACAACCCAGGCGCGTTTGATGACTTAAAATATGAAATAATAAGAAAAGAATTAAGAAAGCCCTAAACGAAATCCAACATTTCAGAAATATTAAAAGACATCCTATCAAATCGCAAAGTGGCAATCCAGACTAGTGATGGACCAGCGGTATGGAACCAAACTCAAGGCTGCCCACAAGGATCTTGCACATCTCCTCTTTTTTGGAATATTGTTGCATATGAAATATTGAAAACAGATTGGCCTAAGGAAATTCATTTACAGGCATTCGCCGACGATTTCGCTTTTGTCATCAGTGGGAGAACTCTCCGGAAACTGGAACAGCACACAAGTTTCGCCCTCCAAACTTGTGTGGAAGATTTGGACTGACAAAAATCAATTTAATATATCAATAGAAAATCACAATATTTGTTAATAGGTAAACTGTCCAGGGGTCCAGCCGTCGGATGGAACTACCAACCAATAAAAAGAAGAAAATCTCTGAAATACCTGGGAGTTATATTAGATGAAAAATTAAATTGAATTTCACACATTCAAGAGCAAGGGACTAAAGCAGTCAGCCAATATCAACAACTCAGCCGTACAGCAGGGCCAGAATGGGGACTGAAACAAAAATTCAAAAGGATACTCGACCAAACAGTTGCGGAGAGGATGCTCCTATACGGGGCTAGTGCTTGGGCCCTCTATGTTTCTTCCAGATTGGAAAAAAAATTGGCCTCAATTCAGAGGATCTTCCTCCTTTACATTACCGGCTCTTACAGAACCACTCCAACAGCAGCCCTGCAAACTATGGCAGGTATCATGCCATTACATCTTAAAGTGCAACAAGAAGCTATATACATCAGCGTTACTTGTCTGAGAAAAGAAATAGGATTTGAAGGTCTCTCCTATCAGCCAAGGGATCATGAAGAAAAATCAAGAGCCTAACCACCCAACCTTCATTATTTAATCATGAATCAAATATCAACAACAGAGCCCTACAAAGAGGACAACATCCTCATGTTCTTTACAGATGGTTCCAAAACAGAAATTGGAACAGGGTGCTCTTATTGTGCGTTTGAAAGCGGCATCAAAGTCTTGGACTGGAAGGGAAAATTCGAAACATTCCACACAGTGTTTCAGGTCGAATTGATGGGACTGAAAGAAGCAATCACCAGAGAAAGTCAAGGGAGCGAAATAACTAAAATTTGGACAGATAGCCTTTCCAGTGTAATGATCCTCATACCCCTCATCAACTTGTCCGAGACATCCAGTCCCTTCTCACACAGAATCGAAATATTCTGGTTAGATGGATCAAAGACCATGTTGGCAATCGGGATAATGAAGAAGCCGAATCTCTGGCCAAAAAAGCCATCACAGAAGGCGTTGTAGTTAAAGCTCTAAAGCCTCGAAGCGAACTTAAACAACATTTACAACAACTGTATTTTAAAAAATGGCAAAATCTTTGGGATAATGGAAACAGTGGACGCTCTGCTCATAAAGTGCTCAAAACAGTTCACCTAAAACCAGTCTTTTCGACACGTGAAGAAATTCTGTTTGTCACAGGGCACGGTCCATTCCCTTGATTCCTTAATAGCTTCCATTTATCGGATCTCTTGTACCTGCGGAGAAGTCGGCGATCCCATCCACTATGCGACATCTTGCCCATTGACAATCTCTTGGCATATTAGGAAACCTTCTACTTCACTGGAAAGTCTGTGGTACCAAAGAGTTCTTGAGAATCCGAATTCAAGAAAAAGAATAATAAACATGGTTAAATTCATAATAGACAATAAAAACATAATGCGATTGGAATAACTACTGAACTGCCTTTGAACAATAATTCTTAACAACAATAACTTATCCTGCATTCAATAGACTAAACATACTAAGTCCTTCCTTTCTCATAATTCTTTAATAGTAATCTCCCTATTCCTCGTTTTCCACACTTAACACGCAATGGTTCCCCATCGATGTAAGCTTTTCTATGTTGTTCCCCATCATCTTCATTCATCATTTTTCTTCCATTCACACCGTGATAATCAAGACATTGTATATATTCCTTTATTTTGTTGTCAATTCTATGTGTAAGTAATTTCTTCATTTGCCATTCTTCTGTATGCAAACTGTTGTTGTTGTTTTTTGCAACTCAATAAAGTCCACCTACGTCTATACCAAACCGGATAGGAGCCACATGAGCTCTAGAGACGGCGGTGTGGTGTTAAAGTGTAAGATTTTACTACCAGTATTTATTGGGATGGTAAAGTGACCAAACACCTAGGTGGGGGCAGACCCAGTTTTTAATCTTCAGCCAGTTTTATTTAATATAAAATATCAGAAAAATAATTAACGCCATCCAACATCACATTGAAAATTTCGCTTTCGAAACCATCCAAAATAATCAAATCAATTAATAAATTAGCTTGAATTTTTAACAGCCGCAAGACGTCAGACAAAGTTCTTGTATAGTAAATAGTTGCTCTATCAAACAGTTTGCTCGGCTAACTGATGTACGAGATACATTCAGATCGAAAATCAGTCAGAGAATCACAAGACATGGGCCATTTGTGACCTGCCTCTATAGATTCGATTTATGTACCCACGACCTGCGCGTCTGAGGCGACGAAAATGATCCAAACCACTACATAATCGACTGTCCCATGACAACTACTTTTCATATCACCAAGCTCAGCGTTACTACTACTTAACTCGGTAGCACGCGCGCTACAAAGAGTAACGCGAAGGCACACCCCAGATTTAGGGTCGATACCCATAATTTAAGAAGTCATAGACCTAGCTGATTGTTATCAAGCAATGGTTTACCCATAATTTAACAAGATCAAACCTTAACCTGATTGTTGTCCGGGAATTTTCCTACACCAATGACCCCAATTCGTTATTTGGGGTGTCGCACACCTCACATTTGGGGTCGATACCCATAATTTAAGAAGTTCTAGACCTAGCTGATTGTTATCAGGCAATGGTTTACCCATAATTTAACAAGATCAAACCTTAAAACCTGATTGTTGTCCGGTAATTTTCCTACACCATTGAAGACGAAAGTATAGGAAAATACAGAAAATTGCAAAACATGCGAATTTACGAAATTTCTTCGACAAATAGTAATGCTGGCAAATGGCTTGTTGGAAAAATGTATCGCGATTAGTAGCTTGTTGAGCAAACGAACAGCCAGAAAAACTACTTGTTTGACAAATGTCTCTAGGAAAAATGTATTATTCCCTAGAGTATGACTGAAAAACTACATATATGATGCCAAAATGACAAATGTCTATAAGAAAAATGTCTTATTCCCGAGAATATGACTGAAAAGCTAAATATAAGATGTCAAAATGACAAATGTCTATAAGAAAAATGTCTTATTCTCTAGAGTATGAATGAAAAGCTAAATATATGATGACAAAATGACAACATCTGAACATGTAACATTTATACTCTAATGGTAAACTCAAATAGATTGGGCAGAAGAAAGCAGTCATCTTTTAATCTAATCATTTTGGAACATCTGTAGGGCAGTAAGATAAAAAAAAATGGGAGGTATTCACAGAAGTAAAAAAAATTAAACTCAACATGAAAGCTGTAAAGAAATTAATTATTTTATCTTAGAATGGGACTGAAGTCATTTTTTGAGACTCATGAAGTCTCAAAAAATAACTTCTTCCCTTAAAAATGTACAGAAGAACGTATCCGTCTCCCAATTAAATCACTTCGGACGTTATCAGTCATTAGGAGAGATCAAAACATGAAAAACATTGGCAGAATTCGGAAAAAATACGATTTCAAAATAAACATTGCTTAGAAATTTACAAGGATACAATGAAACAATTGAAATGCGAGAGATTAGTAGTATGACGTTATAAAAAAGAATAAAGGAAAATTATTTTCAGATTTCTTCGATCGGAAAAGAGTTAGTTGGAGGTCTGAGAAAGATTTCTGCAACACAATCGGCAAATTAATAGCGTTGTCAATTTCAGATGAATAACAATTGGAAATCCGTTTCTAAATGATATCCTATTCCGTTGCGGTTCACCGGCGACTTTTTTTAATGTCTAATCAACTAACAGTTCAAGGTCTCCAGTGTTTATTCTGACCTAAGAAAGAATCGCTCGCATTCTGAATGGATTTCTTCATCACATCCTCCTAGCTTCCCGAGTCAATCTTGACTAATTGAGATCACCCATGTCTGAGGAAACAAAAGATTTTGCAATGTCTTCAGGCTGATAAAACATGCAATGAAGTTGCAGCAGCATTGCATATTAATGTGCCTTGACACCTCCAGAGCGGCGAACAGCGTGTATTTTTATCGGATTTGCGTACGACAGACACCGAGATGTTTGATTAAGCTAATTCGGTGGATGGTATTGCAAGGTTAATTAGTCCCTCCACCGATTTTTAATGTCTGCTGGACAAACAGGAGAGCGACACTTCGCAAGAGGTTAAAGACATGAGGTCTTTAATTAACCTGATCTGCATAGCATGCCGTGTGGACAAAGGTTAACGTCCCATCCTTCACCTTGAAATTAATCTAAGCAGCTTTATTCGATTCGTCAACACCAGATGCGGGTGATGCAAAGATCGTTGCACTGGGATGCGCAATCTGAATACATTACTGTCTTAAGAGCCCACGCGTTCAAGACATGGCAAGACGAGGCAGAAAATTCGCCATCTCTGTATTCAGCTGACCATTTGCCCTATGTAGGTCACACGATGTTCGAAAGGAATCCATCCATTTTCTTCATTATGATTGGTCTATGTTAAATTGTATACGCGCATTGCCTATTACAGCCGTTTTAAGTACTACTCCGAATATCGCGAAAAATCGCGATTTATGGATTCAGCTGACCACTTGCTCCTTTTAAGGCACCATTTT
>BGPR01037722.1:0-15014 GCA_013235015.1 Araneus ventricosus | reverse complement strand
CGATAACACAATTATGGCAGCCTTTTCACAAAGTGAGGCTCTTATTTTAAGTAAACTTTGAGAGCTACAGCAATAGGAACATGAATTATATGAAATATTATCTAATATTTTCAAAAGTATCCTTAAGCCATAATATTAGAAAACTCTACTTTAAACACTCATTAACATCTTCAAACAGAGTGTTGAAATTTTGAAGATTCCCATTGACATAGCATTAACATCGGAAATTGGTAGATACAGCGGAAGTTCTACTTTACCGCAAGTAAACTAAACAGAAAACTAGTACATAAATTATCAACAGATGTGTCTTCTCTGTTGCAAATTTTCCACTTAAACAAGTGTGGTTTTTATAGATAAATTTTGTATACTAAAAGCACAACTTATTTTGTTTTTAAGCGTATTTATTTATATCGAAGGTTTACGTTAAAGTTAAAATTAATTCCATTTTTAAATCTTTCTTCAACTGATTCGTAGATTTTGCCAAATTTTGTATTGACGTGCTTTGCTTATTTTGGGTACACATAACTTAGCTGCCGAGGATACACTTCCTGTTTCCCTTTGACTAAGCATTATACTGGAAATCGGTCCTGGGCACGGAAGTTCGACATTACCCCAAATAAACAAAAGAGAAAAGTCGTCCATAACTCATTTTTTGCATGCAAGATAATTTCTAAAAATGAATTATATTTCCGGTAAGACTTACGGTTTGAATATTTTTAAAAGGGAGATATAAACAATCGTTTGGTTTATTACAATTTTATTTCTTAAAGAATTATCTTCTCAGGCTTTAAAATATCGTCTGATGTTACGAAGTTTTCTTTGACTACAAAATGGCATTTATAAATAAACATTGGATAGACATAGAATGTATGCTTTCGTTCTTTTTTCGAGAAGAAATATTCCTATTCGTCATTCAAGAACGCTGTAAAAACTATGGAATCAATATATCTAAAGGCAGATAAGTATTAATTCTAATAATCAAATACATAAAAATTTTCAATCTACTGAAAAAAGAATTCCAAATACGAGAAAAAAGAAGCGAACTTCTGAAAATATTTTAAGGTAAGATCTTTAATTAAAAAATTCACTATTCAAAAATTTTTTGGAGGTCATCAAACTGCTCTGTTTTATCTGTAAATAAAAAAATACATAATAATTTGAATATTAAAAAATACAATTGTCATCGTATTTCTCCTAAGCAAGTGGCCGATCAAAGAATCTATTTATTCTCGTAAAACAGGAGAAGATTTGAATTCTTGGTTCCAAAGAATATACATTTTTTTTAGAAACAGAAAATTATGGTTGCTGCCTGTTTGGCATATAATAGAAAAGTAAAACTAAAGAGAGGTGAAAAAAGTGACAGTCAATTCCTCTTATTATTAAAATACTCTTTACCTCCACTAAGCAGCAGAACTCCATCAAGACAAAATAGCCAAACATCTAAATCCACTATTAAATTCTTGTGGAAAATGAAACAAGCTGGTGTAAAACCAAAACCTTTTATTTACACTCCAGCTTAATATATGATATAATGCACCACCTAACTACTTTTGCTCGTTTTGACTATTAAAGAGAGAATTAAAAAATAATTAGAACAAGGGCAATTAAATAGAATATTTAAAGGACACGAATTTTTTTAAAAACCCTTTATCTATATTATGTCAGAACCGTAAATTTGTCTTTACTTATTTGTTAATACGCTATCTACAATGTTTGATTCACTTTCAGAAGAAGGAAGAAAAACATTCAACAGTTAGAAATAAGTTTTTCCTTACAACAAAAAGTCAGTTACAAACATTATTGAAGATTTTTATTTTTTGGTTGGAAAAAGAACCTTAGTTCTTTTTTAAAATAAAGCTATTCAATTATTTGTGTCCCTATCAGTCAGAGAAAAAGGAGACACTTCTACAAATATTTCTACATATATTCTCCTCTCGACTCTCTCATGTGCTTACACAATACGGCTCATTTTGTGTTTAGCATCGTAATGTAGTGAGGAGAATCCAGAATGCATTTTGCAAGTCTTCCCTTTGACAGATTTGGTCTAAAATTTGTTTGTCCCCTAAACTTTCTCGTATACTTCCCCAAAAAGGTGCTGGTTCCCCTCCCCCCCCGCGGGGAGGAAAAAATTCGAACTTACCATAACCCAGAATCCAATGACTGACAGAAGGTTTTTCATTGTAGATTATAATGATTGTGAAATATTTAGGTAAAGAATCAAATTCAAAGAGATGCGTACCGATTAAAACGCATCTATCACACACTTCCATTCTTGCCGGCTCAAGGAAAAGTGACGTAATTCTCTCAATAGCAGAGAGTGCTTCCAGTACGCAAGCGCATGGAGAATTAGCAGAGAGTGCTTCCAGTACGCAAGCGCATGGAGAATTGGATTAGAAAAATTAATTATGCAATTTGAACACCCTTTTTTTAACCGATTGACACAAAAATTGGACACGAACCTACAATTAAGGTAAGAAGGCCACATACCAAATTTCATTTATCTAAGTAATTTCGTTAAGAAGTTATTTCGATTAAAAATGTGCTATTATACAGACCATCAACCCTTCGACGAATTTGGTCCAAACTTTTATACGGACCTACATTCATGATGATAAAACTGTGTACCAAATTTTATCCATCTAGCTATTCAAGTGTTTCAGTTATAATGCTCACATGAACGCGGACAGACAGATTTCGCGTAGACGGATTTTGTCCAAAATTTCATAGAAACCTATAAATTATGTGTAAAGATCACATACCAAATTTCATCCCTGTATCTCTAATAGTTTTTGTGTTATCGTGTTCACAGACAGACACAATTCCAAAATTGTGTTTTTCGGACTCAGGGAGGTCTAAAACGTGGAGATTCGTCAAAATATCGAGTTCGAATTTTTTGCCGATTACAATACTTTCTCTTTGTATACTTCGTATACGAGAAAGTAAAAAACGGGTTGAGAAAATAGCAGCTTCATTTGTATTGATTTAACCCGTCATATTTATAATGATTAGCATGCTCTGCTTGGCTTCAAAACAGCGCTTTGATCCAACAAGTCAAATAAATAAACTCACAAAAGAGTGAAATGAAAACAGAGACTAAAGATTCAGATACAATCCAACTGGCAGTAAAATGACCCATTTTACCTCAAAACGTTTATTATTGTAGTTTGCGGAATCGATACGAATAATTGCATAATGAACCATATGTTTTGTTGAAGGATAAAGCTTTCATAGCGTGCATAATTAAAATTGCGAATTTGAATTTAAAACAAAAATCCATCAACGTTAATCAAAACAACATTCGACTAGACTTGAATACCAGGAAGAAGTAACAATTCGAACTGCCTCAGTAAAGATATGCAATATTCGAGCTTACAATTATGGATACATCATTAATGGAGCGCAAACGACAATGAAGTGGTTTAGTTTAGTTATAATTATGTTCCGATTTGAAGCAACACGAGGGTTATTTTGGGAGGGACCTCGCAATTTTGAACTTCGGTCAGATGACAAGGATGAGCTTTTGGCTCACGAATCAGATTTAGCGTGCGCCAGGCCCACGTACACGGAGGATCTGTGCTGGAATCGGATATCGAGCCTGGGGCCCTCCGGCCACGGGGGCGGAGTCTTTTCACTAGGCCCCCGACAAGGAAGTGGATGTGAAGCACCGATAACAAGCCCTTCGGCAATCGGTGCATTACACACAATGTAATGCAGATGTTTAATGTAAACAGAAAACCTATAATGTCTGTTTAAAGTATAGTAGTTCTTCTCATGGAAGCTTTACTCTGTGGTTGGTTTTGGTTTAGTTAGATTAACGTCCCATTTTGAAGCTATAAGGGGGCTATTTTGAGATGGTCCTCGTCATTTTGAACTCTGATCAGATGACGAGTTGAGATGCTTGAGTTGGCATCTCTATCTCTAAACTTCCGCACCACGGCAGCGTGAGGGTATTTGTTTCTGAACAGCATGAGGGTGTTTGACTCTCGACAGAGTGAGGGTGTTTGACTCTCGACAGCGTGAGGGTGTTTGACTCTGGACAGCGTGCGACATCATGAGGGTGTTTGATTTTCAACAGCGTGAGAGTTTTGTTAGACAGCGTAGGGTGTTTGACCCCAGAACATCATGAGGGTGTTTGATTTTTCAACAAGCGTGAGAGTGTTTCTTCCTGACAGCGTGAGGGGTTTGACCCCTCGATCATCCGAGGGGTTTGACTTTCTCACAGCGTGAAGTGTCTGACCTCGACAGCGCTGAGGGTGTCTTGACCTCGACATCATGAGGGTGTTTGATTTTCAAACTATTGCCGATGAGGTATTGTTGGATGTTGAGTTCCCGAGACAGCTTGACTGTAGGCGTGAAGTGTTTGTCTCGACAGCGTGAGGTGTTTGACTCGAGACGTGAGGGTGTTTGACCCGACAAGGCAGCGAGAGGTTTGACTCAGACAGCATGAGGGTATTTATCCTGAAGCGTGAGAGTGTTTGACTCGACAGCGTGAGGGTGTCGGATCTCGGCATGTGAGGCGTTTAACTCCGTGAGGGTGCTTGACTCTCGATAGTGTAAAGGTGTTCGTCTCTGGACAGTATGAGGGTGTTTGACTCTCGACAGTGTGAAGGTGTTCGTCTCTGGACAGCGTGAGGGTGTTCGACTTTTGCACAAGGGCCATGTACGTGGCGGTTTCTTCGTGGAATCTGGTCTCGCACCTACGACTCTCCGGTCCGAAACCGAGAATCTGCCTCAAGACCATCGCGGCTCCGTCTTTGCTCTGCGAGACAGGTTCATTGAAGCCCCAAATGTGAAATTTTAGGTGATTAACTTTTGACCTATAGCTGAAGATTTTTTTTAACTTTATAGACTCTGTATGTGAAGATTTTTTTAGCATGATAATGTTTTTAGGCTGGCATATTATCTGTAAATTGCATGATTTAAAAATCGTTACACACAGCAAAAAATGACTTTCTTTGTGCATTAACTTCAAAGCAGAATTTTCATTTTCGCTTTTATTAACATGATAATATTTTTAGAATTAGAGATATTTTTTATTAATATTAGTTTGAGAGTTTTGAATTTATTGAGAAAAAAAAAATTCGACGGGATACTGTCTCTGCGAAACGGCCGCCGGCTGGGATTGAGGGGCCTAGACTTACTTACCTTACTCAACTATCTCTTTCTGTGACTAAAGTTGTTCTGTGTGACTAAAGTAGCTCTATGTGAGTATGACCTATGACCTATGCTCTATGACCTTCCTCTGTTAAATGAAACTAAAACCAACTCAATTCAGTTAAATCGATGGAAGGGACAGCTCAATTAAATCAACAATTGTTAATAATAATTAATTAAGGACAGTTAATTAATCGATTACTCAACCGTGACTTTCTGTGACTAAAGTAGCTCTATGTGGCTTTGACCTATGGCCTATGCTTTATAACCTTTATCTGTTAAATGAATTAATCTGAATGAATTAATTAATCTGAAATGAATTAATTATTAATCTGTTAAAATCTAGTTAATATACCGCTCAAAACCGATGTGTGCGCGCACATCGATCGCTATAACGTCATCTAAATTCTTCGTGATTTTCACCAAATTTGCAACTCGACTGTGACTAAACAATAATTCCAAATTCTAAAATTCTTTTTGGAATCTTCAATGTACACCTTTCTCTGTTAATTGAAACTAAAACCAATTCTCTATGCTATTTGGTTGCAGAGCTATAAGCATTTAACTTTACCACTAAATTCGACGTAATTCAACAATTCTTGAATAATATTTGACGTGAATGTAAGATCGATAAATGAATTGCCAAATGTACGTGGATAGTCTGCGTGCGCGCGCATCGATCGCTTTGACGTCTTCAAAATGTTTAGTGATTTTCACCAAATTTGAAGCTTGACTGTGACTAAACCGTAATTCCAAATTCTAAAATTCTGTTTACAATCTTCAATGTCCACCTTTCTCTGTTAAATGAAACTAAAACCAACTCTCTGTGTTATTTGTTTACGGAGCTATAAGCGTTTAACTTTAGCGCGAAAAGCGTCATAATTTTTTTCTTTCCCGACACTCCATTAGACCACTATGGAGAGACGTAAGTCTACGTCAAAACAGAAAAACATAGAAGAATAATAAAAAATAAAACAAAAATATATAAAACAAATTAAATACATAAAATAATAAATCCAAGTGAATATACAAAGAGACATACTAAATACCAAACACTATAAAATAATGATGCAGCGTTTTAAAGGAAAGAACAAAAGAGAAAAAACATTACAAACAAACTTGTTGGGAGTGTCTTGTTACTGCGGGGATAGCGACCTCAATGTCCGAGTCGAGACAGAACGCTACCCCATGCCCCTGTACCTGTAACGAGTCAAGACAGAACGCCGCCCCATGCCCCTGTGCCTGTAACGAGTCAAGACAGGAGAATCAAGCTTAAAGCATTATAATGCTACGATATTTAGGATAAAAGGTTCGAATCAGTGATGTGGGGTGGGTAAATATCCAGTAGGTAAGCAAATATTTTTTGGGTATATACCCGGGTATTTACCCAAGGCCTGGGTAAATACCCCAAAACTGGGTATTTTACGGAAAAAAAACTTTTCGAATGCTGATTCACAATGAAACATACGAACTTCTATAAATACCCAAAAACTTGATATTTTGCAAGGAAAAAAAAGTATTTGTGAATGACGATTCAAAATTAAACTTAAAATCTATAAATACCCCAAAATGGGGAATTTTACAAAAAAAAGTATTTGAGAATGGTGATTCAAAAAGAAATATTAAATTTATAAATACCCATACACTGAATATTTTGCGAAAAAACGTATTTCTGAATGATATTTCAAAATAAAACATATAAAATTTATAAATACTCCTAACTATATATTTTGCAAAAAAAAAAGAAAAAGAAAACATTTTCGAACGGTGATTCAAAATGAAACATAAAAATTATAACTATCCCAAAACTGGATGTTTTGCAAAAAAGGTTTCTGCGAATGGTGATTCAAAATTAAACAGATAAAATTTCAAAAACTGGATATTTTGCAAAAAAAAAGTATTTACAAAAGGTGATTCAAAATGAGATAAAAAAAAATAAGTAAGTACCCCAAAACTGGATAATTTTTTAAAAGTATTTGCGAATGGCGATTCAAAATCCAAAATATAAAATTTATATACATAATACATAGTTTATAATTTTTTCTTTAAGTTTTGACTAAATTACCAAAAAAAAAGCCCAATAGTTAACAGGATTCAGAATAAAATATTCTAAAACTTAAACGGGATCGGGGGATAATTTAGTTTTTCCGGTTTGAAGCTATGGCGCTTACAATAGAGTTATAATTTTTAACACCGCTTATGTTATACTAGTCGCCTTCGGCAATCATCTTTTCGCCGGGGATATAATTTCAACTGACTCTCTTATGCATAATTTGATATTCATGGTTCCCTTAACAAAGTAATTTGAAACTTCAAATTGCGATAGAGATTTAACCCGCGTTCTTAACGCAGCCTTGCACTTGTTCTGTTCCTTGTCTATTTGAAAGTCCCTAATGGAGTCAAGTAACATCTAATTGTACGTAATCGACACGAACTATAATTTAACAAACTTGATTTCAACATCGAAATAGCGCGGCACGTTTTACGTCCAGCGGCATGTTAGCTGGCTTAAAGCATGCCGATAAAATGAATTAAAACATAGCAACCATAATTGTTCAGTTAACTGGATTATTTCCAAATATCTTACTATCTTGAGAGCTTCCCTTACAGATTGCACAGATAAATTGATCAAATAAAAAAGAAAGTAAAATCCAATAGGATATTATATTAGCTTTCAACAATGGAAGGGAAACACTCAATTAAATATTTCTTTTAACAATGAAAACAGTTTGAATTCCATTGCAACAATGAAAAGTGTTGTTTTAAAATTCTGCTTAAAAATATTTTTAAAAATTTAGTAAAATTAGAGAAAAAATTGAATGACAACTTAATTGATATCATTAAATTTCTTAAATTTTCAGATGGTGTAAAAATCATTTTTAAGGTGTAATATTTTCGGAAGTTATTAAGGAAAAATGCCAAAATGTCGCTTAAATTTTAATAAATTAAAATTTCAAAAAGAAAATGGCTACGAGGTGCACATTCCCAAGCTTCAAAGTATGTTTGCACATATTTCGTTGCCCTAGGCCTAGCGGTCTGTCCCGTAGAGCACAAAATATGAACCCATTCTCCTTTATTCTTAGTAGAGATAGACAGCGCCAGCGAATCTTGTGATCCATAATTTACTCACATTGCCGTGCTGGAAGTCAAACATTCTTGTTTTGATTTAGTGAAGTCGTTTACTGTATGTGTATTAATATTACTATATATTTTACGTTAAAAGTAAAAAAAGGGAAATGTTACCTGCTTGAAGCTTTTAATGTTAAGAAAGGATAAAAGTATCCAATGCAAGTACTGTAATGTTGAGTATAAACATGCCAATGTAAGCAAAATGGAGAAACACATAAAAAATATTTCAAAAGTTCTATTGGATTAAAAAAGATCTTGAAAGGGATAAAATAGATGTTTTGAAAAGGATAAAATAGAATTTTTTTATAATCAAATTCCAATCATGACAACTACATCAAATTTAGAGTTTTAAGAACATTTAAGTATTGTTGTTTATGATCCAGATGAATCCCATCTAACCAGGAAACTTTGTGCGAGTGTGTGTATCTAATACATCGTCAAATAATACAACAGTTTCAGCAACAAAAGAATTCAAATTTCTTGTTGCTGAAATTTTGTCACAAAGATCAATTAACTTTGTTGAACGTAATATGAGTGAATATTACTTTCAGAATAATTCTCTTTTAAAAACTGTTAGAACTGAAACATCTGCTAACTTTCCATCAACAATGTCTGGTACTTTGACTAATTAATCCAAAAAGAATGAAAAACAATTGTATTTTCATTTTAGTTTCTATTATCAGCTGTTTATCATTTTTAAACCAAACTCATTATTTTCTTTTTTTCATTCAGTTAAAATAACTCTCATTTTTTAAAAACAACAAATACATTATTATTCCTTTACTCATTGTATTAAAAAAGGCTTGACATTTAAGCCACGCATTTTATGCAAGATCTATGATATAGTATTGCGTTTTTGTTTTTCTGATTCATTTTTTTAGTCTTTATATAATTTAAAAGGTTCATAAAACTAGATTTCTTTTTTTATCTTACCTAATGCTCAATGTATATTCTATACATATTTATATTATATAAAGAAATCATATTTCACAGCAGTGCCTGTATTTTATCTGAATAGAGTTAATTGAAAAATAAATACCCAGGTAAATACCCTGGGTATTTACCCTTAAAAATAAATACCCGGCTATTTTACATCACTGGTTGGAATGTCCTACTTTTTCCCCCTTAGCATATGTGTGGATACAGATCTACCGCGAATGTATTAGATTTCCATTTCTTTCACGGAGTTATCTGCCAGGAGTTTTAATTACACCGTTCATGGTATGACTCTTTCATCGTGTTGTAATAGATGTGTGTGATTGCAGGATTTTTAATAAACGAGAAGTAGGATAAGGCTACAGTATGTGTAGCCGGAACAAATAATTACTTTCATTAAGTTGTAAACTAGGGAAAGCAATTTCCTTTTTCTGGCTCAGCTCTAGAGGATACAACGGGATTTCGTCTAACGTAATCTAAAGATTAATTTCAACAGATTTTTGTATCATGTAATTACTAATATAACATCTCAGATTTCTCGGTATCGCTCTGATATCACCAACAATAAAACTCACCATAGCATTGCGAGACTTTAAACAGCATTATTTCATTGTTAGAGAACGTAAATTTCAGTAATTTTAAATTTAAAAGAGTCATTTTCGTTCTAATTTCAAATTTAATAGCTCTAAAATAGTGAAATAAAATTTGCTATCGATTTATATAAAATTTATCTCGCTATGATCAATAGTTCCCGAGAAATCTTAAGTTATATTAATCTTATATTTCAAATTAATTTCCGTTTTTTAATAGAAAGTAGTAAATCACGCCAGATGCATCACGATGCATCTTGGGCGCCACGATGCATCTAATTATTTAGTGCAATCGTGATGATATAATTTGATAATATTTTTTGGCAACGTTAAAATTTACACAAAGACATCTGAAGTACAAGGGAAATCGTTAAACAACTAAAAATACTTCACACGGAATGTTGTTTACCAAGAGGGTTTTTGAACAGAGAAATATGTAAATAAAAAATATTTCCTTTCATAATGCATATGTTTATTTTATTTGTTTTCAATCAATGTTAAACATTTCTCTCGCATATATATCTATTTAAACACGTCAGATTTGACGGGAAATCTCTCGAATGAAGAGGCAATTTTCACCCGTCATACCATGAAGGGTGATTTTCTAGTTATATAAATTTGCCTATGTGCTAGGCTGACATTTTATTTTAGCATTTTAATACTTTCACCGTGTCAGCCTGCTAATAAAATTATCTAATGAAGATAAAGGAATGAAATAAAAATAAAACTAAATTTAATAAAAGAGCTTTTATTCGTGTACAAAAAGGAAAATTTTTATTTGAAATATTTTGTACTTTTATAGTCTGTAATTTATAATCCATTAATATAAATATTACTGACTCTTGAAAAATTTGTTCTCAAATTCATTTCAATGGGGCACCGAAACATGCATTGCCTATACTGCCCTCCTATCCCAATTTTTTCAATTTTCAAATTTTTGTTACTTAGTAATGTTTGTGAGCAGCTCACAAACATTAAATTTTTTTCTTTAGTGGTTTTCTACTATTTCTTAATGAGATCTTATTGCATTGCCTATACTTCCCTCCTAAGCTTAAAAGTCCTATCCCAATTTTTTAAATTTTCAAATTTTTGTTACTTAGTAATGTTTGTGAGCAGCTCACAAACATTAAATTTTTTCTTTAGTGGTTTTCTACTATTTCTTAATAAGATCTTATTGCATTGCCTATACTGCCCTCCTAAGCTTAAAAGTCCCATCTCAAATTTTTTAATTTTCAAATTTTTGTTACTTAGTAATGTTTGTGAGCAGCTCACAAACATTAAATTTTTTCTTTAGTGGTTTTCTACTATTTCTTAATAAGATCTTATTGCATTGCCTATACTTCCCTCCTAAGCTTAAAAGTCCTATCCCAATTTTTTAAATTTTCAAATTTTTGTTACTTAGTAATGTTTGTGAGCAGCTCGCAAACATTAAATTTTTTCTTTAGTGGTTTTCTACTATTTCTTAATAAGATCTTATTGCATTGCCTATACTGCCCTCCTAAGCTTAAAAATCCTATCCCAATTTTTTTAATTTTCAAATTTTTGTTACTTAGTAATGTTTGTGAGCAGCTCACAAACATTAAATTTTTTCTTTTGTGGTTTTCTACTATTTCTTAATAAGATACGGCCTTTTTGCTTAGGGATCATATCGGGAAGCTTACAAACATCACTAAGTAGGAAAAATCTGAAAATAATAATAATAAAAAGAATTGGGATGCGTCTTTTAAGCTTAGGAGGGCAATATAGGCCCCTACAGGGCTTCATCCGGCCCCGCTTTGATTTGCAGAATATCCTGTACGCCATCCACGATTTTCAGATCCAAAGGGCATCTATCGATTAGCCGATCGCAGTTCTAAGGCCCGACTAAAAACATTCAAGGCTGCTCCACTAAAACCGTGACATGCATTGCGCAGAACGAATCCCATGAGATCCAAAAAAGAATTATCTTAATGGATCGAACACTCGGTTACAGCTAGCTACGGCCCAAGTTGCCCCGCTGTGTCCTGTGGGAGAGATACATGCGATAAATGAATGGGCAAGTCCGAAAAACAATGAAAATAAAAAGACTAGATCTCGGAATGGCACGTAAGAGAAAAGCAGTACCACATTTTATACAAAATCGCCGCTGTCTTCTACCTGGGTGGAAATAGAAGTAGAATACGAATTTCAATCCTCTGCAGTATTAGAAATGTCAAGAAGGTTAAGCCAGTGCAGAGGGGGTCTTAGGTAGTGTTGTCCTAGTTGCCATGCATTGATACGGGGCGTTTAAGTGCTAAATAAATAAAATAAGAAAAATGTAGGTAGGTAATGGTTTATTTTACTCCGGTGAAAAAATTCAATAAAAACCAAACAAATATCAATAAAACCAACATTTAAAAACCCACCAAAAATCAATGAAACCAAAATTTAAAAACACACCAAAAATCAATAAAACCAAAATTTAAAAACCCACCAAATATCAATGAAACCAAAATTTAAAAACGCACCAAAAATCAATAAAACTAACATTTAAAAACCCACCGAAAATCAATGAAACCAACATTTAAAAACCCACTAAAAATAAATGAAACCAACATTTAAAAACCCACCAAAAATCAATGAAACCAAAATTTAAAAACCCACCAAAAATCAATGAAACCAACATTTAAAAACGCACCAAAAATAATGAAACCAAAATTTAAAAATCCACCAAAAATAAATTAAACCAAAATTTAAAAACCCACCATGTATTATAATGCCGTATTGTACGTCGTTTAACCTTTTTCTCGATTTACTCCTATTCATTTGAAAGCCAAAAACAATCTTTGTAGCGTCTAAAATATTCGTATACGAGAAATTAAAATCTGTTAGCATAAAATAGACTGAATTGCGTTGAATTAAAAAATAATTTAAAACAGATTTTCAAACATCACTGATTTTCACCAAACGGTTTGTTTCTTGAAAATACGACCACAAGATAGACCCACCATTAAGAAACTGCACTCATACGAGAATTTGGATCCACGACGGTGTGACCAAAATATAATTAGAATTTCCCCAGCAAACCATCTAAAGTTCCAACTTAATCCAAGAAAGTTTGAGCAGTTTCTTGCGAGACACTTTCCGGTTTGTTCCCTCCTCCTAATGAAACTTTTCAGATACGCCCCTCAGAAGGGGAGGAGGGGGTTGATGGATCATACCCTCCCTTGCTTCAATCGGATGCTCCTTTTCTACTGAATTAAGTGGAAATCTGGTTTTGGAAAAAGTTTCGGATTTTTAGACAGGCTTTTATGCTTTTTTCTCTTTCAGTGAGTCGCATTTTTTGTTCCACGAAAGAGACAGAAACAGATGTTTAGCCGAAGCAAAATATTCTATAGTTTTAAATTTTTTTTGTAAATCCGAATTAACAAATGAATTAAACAAGCATTTTCATGAGTTTGATTCGTAAATTTTTACACACGGTGTAGTAGCAAAAGGGATGATTTTGCAACCCTAGATACAGCGAATTACGCGGCGATGAGGAAGATAATGACTATTGCTTTTAAAAATACCGACAATAGCAAAAGTCATTTAATTTTAATTTTGTTAATACTGATAAAAGCAAGCATTTAATTGTAATTTTGTGATTACTGATAAAAGCACAGAATTGTATAATTTATTCGCATTCAGAAAAAAAAGCCTGACTTTTAAAGACTGTATTGAAGATCAGATCTTAGTTGTTTTTTATGCTATGTATACTGCTCACACAGAACCACTAGTATATACGATTTAAAATAAGGTAGGTATAATTCATTTCATAATAGATATAGAGTAGATAGTAGACTTGTAAACGAGATTTTGACATAATGTAGAAAAAAATCTAATATTTTCCTGAAAATTAACTTTTTTCTTACACCTAGAACGATCCAATTTTAAGACTAAAAATTTTAAGGAATTTGAAACCTAAAAAAGAAGAGGAAAAAACACCAACTCTAAATGAATACCAAAATTACTTCCTTTCATTAAAGATAAACGGATACAGAAAAGTAGTTTAAATCGCCATCATACACATCCATTTGATAGCTTTTCACTTTAGTTGAAATGGTTCCAATTTTTCCATTTTTATCTTGTTAAGCTTCTATTTTTTTCATTTTAGAGGTTAACAAAAAAAATTCAATTACCTTTATAAGCAACCGAATGGAAGTTGGTTGCCAAAAAAATTCCACCGTAACTCAAAATACAGTATAACTCAGTTAATTCGGACTTTTTTTCATTCGAATTTTTTCTTTTGTACTTTAAATTTCCTATTAACATAATGTTAAAATATGATCGAATTTTCGAATTTTAGGTAAAAATTCTTTTTATTTCTGAATTAGTTTCTGAAATTAACCTTTTGCATTCCGAAAGGTAATAAGATGCATAATTATACACGTGTGAGTGCAAGGATAGATTTAGCGCTTTCAGGAGCTGAAAAATATTGTTATTAATTTGTTTCAATTCCTAAAAATGAATCTGTGTGTTTTTGCTATTTTATGGGTTTTATAATAAGCTCTATCCAACAAGAATGTATAAACGATACATCATTCAGAATGTTCGAATTCTGATTCGACATAAGAGTGCAAAGGGTTAAAGCTATTAGTCATTCACGCCCGTTTCTGTTAGTTAATTACATATTTCGTGTTATTTGTATTTTAATTGGCCAATTTTATTTTCTTGCCAATTTCTTTGTCTGCATTATAAAGCTACTGATCAGGGCTGTACCGGCAATAGAAGCAACCTCGCTGGAAAGCAACTTTTACAGAATTAATCAATCCAATTTCTTAATGAAGTGGATTGTCGTTTCTCGACATCTCACTCTCGATAGATGCCCCGATTGTTAGGTGGGTGTTTGTTTTGCTACCTGTAATGCGTCAGGGTTAGGCGGGCAGATGACACCTTGCTTGAGAATCTAAGCTGATTAGACCACCGTGGTAGTGAATGTCGTTATTAATCTTTCGTCCATTTTTGATGCATATTCTTGTGTTTTATTCTGTCAGAATTTGTTTGTATTTTTCTACAGGGTGTCTCAAAAATGTATACATAGTTTAAATGATTATAACTTCAGTTTTTAATTACATATATTTAATATATAAATTGCAAAAGTATCTAAATAAAATGTACTCCCTCTGTCCCATAATAATAGTAGCAGTTGATGAATTTCATTTGCCCCATAATAATAGTAGCAGTTGATGAATTTAATTTGCCCCA
>BGPR01037721.1:1224-15014 GCA_013235015.1 Araneus ventricosus | reverse complement strand
TCTCACGACATCGGCAAGATGTTCCGCTCGGTGACCAACTTCAACTATCCCGAGGCTTCCTTCAAGTTGCTGAGGATCAAAGACGAGGCCTGCAAGCAGAGGGCCGTCTGCGAGTTCGAGAAGTTCCTCGCCAAGAAAGGCGTGGCGTCTGTCATTCTGAAGGGCGTCAGGTGAGTTGGTTAAAACTCTGTTACATAGGAACTAACGATAGAATGTAATTCAGTAAATTAAATAAAAAATATTAAAAAAAGGGGAATAAAAAGTGGAAGGGTAAAAAATAATAGTAGACAACGGCAGGAAGTAAGAATCTGGTGAATGACTTCATCAGAGGCCAGACATTCATGCAGATTCAAAAATGGAATAAGTTTTCTGTAGAGGAAAAAGTCTTTAAGGTCTGAATTTTATATCCTCTTTTGGCCTGAACCTAAACCGGAATGTATTGGAAAGAAAAACATTTATCCACAAAGAAGAAATTGAAGACAATCTCCAGAACAAAGTGTAAAAAGAAGGGATTAAAATCTTACCTCTTATAACATATGTGGAACAAAGGGATGACGTTTTAACAAGCTTGTGTTACAATGTAAACAAGGCAAATATATGCGTGCACGTATCTCCATCTAGTGAGGGAACTAACAAAAGATTTGAAATTTTTTTGTAAATTTTTTTCCTAAAGATTTTTTAGTTTTTTTTTAAATTATTTTTTTGTTTTATTTTTGATTTTTTATATAACATTTTTTTGACGTTTTTATGCATTTTTAAATTGCTTCTATTATTTGTCTTTTTAGATATTATCTTTTTGTCTCTTTAGATATTCAGTAAATTAAGGTTAGTTTGAGTAATAAAAATAAGAGAAGTTTTCAAAGGTGTGGCTTTATTAGTGCACTAAAAAGTAGAAAATGATTTTTTAAAAATCAAAACTTGGACTTCAGAAGAAAATTGCATAGTCAATATAGAGTTAAATATATAGTTATATATAAATTTATAATTAAGTTGTCAGTTCTTTTTGTTTGGCTATCATAAGCAAGATTTGCCTAAGTTAATTATTATTCAAGGTATAGAAAATTAACATTTTTTAATTTTTCATTGAAGAATAGTTCATTACTAACTTTAAACTCTATGTAAGTGATATAAAATTAACAATACATATTATTAATAATAAAGATTTTTAAAACAGACTTTTAGTATGTGTAAGTAGGAAATATTTTTTTAAAATCAAAAGTCCGGACGTCAAAACACAGTCGTAAAGGCGAGAGGCTCATTTTTATATATTCATTCACGTATTTGTTATATAACATAACATTTATAATATATTTTAATTTTAATGACTTTTATATAGTTTAATTTTAATGTCTTTTAATATCCGTTGTGGCTTAACTTCTTTATAACACTGTTTGAAGCTCCTCACACTTTGCTTTGACGTGAATATTGTTAATTTAAAATTAATTTGCTAACTTTTTATTACATTAATAAAAGTCTGTGTTTTTCTATTTTTTAGTTTTTAATATCATGGGATCTTATTTACTAACAGAAACTCACAAACTCTTTGAATCGTATCGAGTTGTAAAATATGATTTAAATTACAATAAAATGTATAGTCTTTTTTGTTTCATTAATAGAAAAATATGTTAATCATATGTTTTTTCTTCCGCAGCAAGAAGATATCCGGCATGGAAAAATACCTGGATGCGGCCTACCGAGGTCTAGCAAACGAAGACTGCAGCTACGCTTTCTCCGCGTGTCCGTACAGCTTCGGACAAATGGTGCTCAAATCCGTCGGCCTCAGCTAGAAAAGACGGATCGCCTCACGTAATAAAACAACAAAAACTGTGATTACCATCTCAGAGAAAGCTCACTGGAGTGCACATAATTCTAGTATCATCATGGATTCGTAACTGAAATAGGTTATCGGTTCAAGTTCAAATATTCTTATGCTTCGATGAAAATCCAGTTTTATTTAGAATTAAATAGGAGCATGGATTTTGCTCCCTTTTTTAATGCTGAATGCTTTTTAAGGGATGACCTACTAAGGAAATCCGCTGCATTTTAAGACAATTACGAGTTTTTACAAGATTTACACAAGTTTTCCAGCAATTTTTGAAGTTTGCTATTAAAATCTCGCCAAATAGTGAACAACACAAGTTATGCAAGAAAGGCTTTACTTCCAATTCTTCTTAACAAATCATTGTTTTTTTCGTTTGAAATATTTATTCGTGTTTTTATTTAATTTGTGTACATGTTGGGTCATGACGAACATAGACTTTTTTCTCCATCTTGATATTTTCTATATCTATTTTGTATTTAATTGTGTTTTTAGTCTGATAAAGGACAAGGGCTAGCTGGTTTAGTCACGTTTTTATTGAAATATTGTTATTTTTAGAGGTTTATAACCATTTTATATAAATACATGTATGTTTTTCTAGTAAAAGGTGTTTCTTTACGTAAGGAGTGTACTTAGAAGGATAGATTTAAGATTACAGAATAAAGATATATATTTATACATATTACTGTTTTTAAATATATTTATTTTAAAATAGTAATATGCTGTTTTGATTTCATGATTCCTGTATTTTAGTTATAAACAATTCCCAAACTGGTGAAGTTCGAATAGGTAAAAAAATATGAAATACACGAATAACTTTTAAAATACAGATAACAACAGGAATTAAATTATAGAATTTTATTTCATTTGAGAAAAAAAAATTAAACATTCATTTCCCTTTTTTGATGTAGTGGATTAAAACATAATTTCTATTTGTTTATGCACTTTTATATAACATTAAAAGAATAAAGAAAGCTTGAATCTTGCATTTACTGCAAGCGGTTTTGGCACACTGCATCACAAAGCTCGAAACGTAATCTCTATGAGACTTCTCACTCAGTATTTCTTGCTCAACTGTTTAGGAATTATTTATTTTTAGAGAGAATTCTTCCAACAAATCATTTATTTATGAGTATATATTACCCAAAATATGCTTCTAAGTTTTTAAATTGAAGATATATGTTTTATAGGTTGGCTATTTTTCAGTTGCTCAGAAACTGCCATTAGCAGCTATATTTATTTATTTAAAATTTGCAGCTGTGTTTTTACATCTTGTATCTTTTTAAATGTATAATAAAGTATTTTTTAAGTAGTTGTGTTTTATTCTTGTACTAGGGGGCTCTTCCCCCTGCTCTCTGAAGCTCGCCAACCCCCTGGCTCTCCATAAGCGATCTCATTCATTTCTAACTGATCTCTTTTGAATCATTTCACCCAAAGTTTCATTATATTGTAAGAAATATTGTGAACTCTACGTCTTAAACTGATTTTCTTTTTGCGAGATAAAGTTATTTTACACCACAACGAATATAGTAACAGGCTATTTCTATGGCGTTATGCCTAACATGGCGGAGGCTTCCGGTTTTGTTTGATAACAGACGTTGCCATCGTCAAAAGAGAAATTAACCCCCTTTTCCCGCCGCGTCCTTTTCTGCCTTAGCGTTTTATATATATAGATATTCGCATTTATTGAAGCTTAAACAAAATACTATTTTGCTTGTTGAGTTTTTTTAACTAGCAGTTTTGGGTAATGTTCACGATGTTCGTGTTCTTGGGCAGAAGCAACATGATTTTGTTTCCTTTATACGGTATATTTTTCAACAAGAAATACAACACATAGGAAAAACAAAAGTAGCATCATACAATTCACAGGATAGGCAACCGTTGAGCACACCCAAATATAATTATAAATATCATTAAAAAAATATCTGCTTACTACGCGCATAGCAATTCAAGTGAACGTTTTTCTAATGTACTTTCCAGTTTCTCCTGGATGACACCACGAGTCCGTGGATGAGAAGTAGCCGGAGACAGTGTGCTGGCATGCTTTTCATGGGTGTACAATAATGGTCGTGTTAACAGGCCCATCAGCTATGGCGGGATGTACCTCTTTAGGGAGAGCTTTGTACCTGGACCGGCGATGGTTATTTTTGCCGACCACAGCACCTGTGTTACTGTCTGTGGCGGCCTGTTCATCCAGTTTTCCCTATCGGGCAGAAGGTATTTCGTCGCAGTCTAACATAATTTACGAGTACGGTAAAACCTCGTTAGTACGTCGTTCAATGGACGCTACGGCATTCTATCGAATCTTGGTTCAAAATTCGACAGACTACTTTAAACGTGCAAACTGATGGTATATGTCTTGCATTTAATGAAATTTCATAATTATTTTAGTATATTATCATTTCAAGCAATAATAATGAATACAATTTAGAGCATTTTAAAGATTCCAAATCTTTTTAAGTAATTGAGCATCAAGTGTTGATAATTACAGCGTTTGTTCTAATAACGTTTGTTCTATTAGCGTTTGTTCTAGTAACCATGCATAGATACTCTGTCTCTAAAATAAATATTTACCACAGAATGTATATAAGAAAATGTTATTCTTAATATTGGATGCATCGCGATATTGTAGATAGTTTTATTATAATAGATGGGAAGTTTAATTATTATCTTTATTTCAATAGTCTTTCATACTTTTTCTTTCGTTTTTGAAGACGTTTGTCATGAAAGGCTACAATTTATTTTTTGAAAAAAAATCTTTTAGTTCGATTATCGTAACGTTTACATTTGGATTGTAATTCCATCTTTGTGAATTTAATTTATAATTCTAAATTTGTTTCCTGCAGTTTTAAGTGGCGTACTATCGAATATGTGAGACATTATAAAGATTTTTCAGACGATCAAGACAAAATGACGTACTAATGCTCGACTTTCTAAAGAGATTTCATTGTACTTGACAGAAATGCAGAAACAAGACACGCTCTGCCATTTACGCGACCCTAAGTCCCATTTACGAAAACATGAATTTGTCTGAGAAATAGAGTTAAAATAATGAAACTTAATAACGGTGTAGGGGAAGGTCCCCTACCTTGACCAGGAATGTACTGTGGCCAACTGTCGATATATCAGAACGAGAGTGGAGAGAAATTTCGTTCCACCTCCTTAAATGTTTAGTTTAGAATGGCAACACTGTCACCTTGCACGCGGCCATCTCGAATAATTAGTTTTCGAATGAAATCCAAACACATTTTTTCGAATTCCAGCGCAAGCTGCTTGAATGTGTGGCATTTTTCTCCCTGTCTTCTATGTAAGGATTTCTTTAATCGTTTCGCCGATTCCCCTTTTAGTTCTATTCCTGATACACAGGTTGCAAGTTTTTCTTTATCGATAAAAGCACAAATAATTGTCTGCGAGGAAATAAAATAATATGAAGAAAAGTGCTCAACCTCAGCCAAGTGCATCGTTCTGTACCTTGGCCACCTGTCAACATTGTAGTGCAGTGTTATACCAACATTGAAAAGCGGGTTTTGGATAAGTTTGTCGTATATAAGCACACAAAACATTGTGTGGGAGCCAGGGCCGGCCGGAGGGCGGTACAAACGGTGCGGCCGCACTAGGCCCCGCGTTTTCTAAAGGCCCCGCGCAGCTGAGTGATTTTGAAAATTAAAAATGAATTTAATTTTGTATTTTAATCCGAATATACATGCATTTGAATACAATCACGAGATATGTGCACATTTCACGCCGACCGATCAAAGGCAAGGTCTCACTACATAGCCAAAACAGAGTAATATAAGTAAAAACAATGTGTTTCATTATGCTTGCGTTGTAACGGATGATACACATCGTACGTTTGGTGGGGAAATAAATGAAATATTCGTATTTGAAGGGAAGACAAATGCTCAATATAATATATTACTGAGAATTACTAAATAATATATTTCATTGTTGTAATTATACTACTAAAAGTTGATCTTAATTTTTGGATAGCTTCGGAATATGACTAGAGACAGAGATGCCGGAAGCAAACACATGTGTGGATCTGGTAAATTCAAGAAAAACATAGAAAAAGAAAGAAAATTGCTGAAAACAGGAGGAACTCCCTTGCAGAATTTTTAAAAACCGAAAATGTCCAACAAGCTGACGAATATATATAATTAACAGTTATTGAAAAATCAAAATCGCGAAACTCAAATTACACCGTATGACATCTGTGAAAACAATCCTAACCATAAAATCCTAATGAAATAAAATATTTTGTTTTACGAAATCAGTTTCAAGGCCCCGCAAATCAACTTTGTACCAGGCCCCGCTTTTGATCGGGCCGGCCCTGGTGGGCTCAAACGCGGCTCGGGCAAACCGGGCAACTGTCCTTGGTGCAGTAGCGAGAGTGAGAAAAAATGTTTTAATAGACCTGAAAAAGCAAGCCATATATTTTTAATATTTGTTTTATATATTATTTTAGTTTCAGTAATGCCACTATATAATCTTAAATATAGCTGAAGTTTAAAAATTCTCATTATAATATTATTTTGCAACTAAAACATGCATATTTCTTAAGTAATAGTTTGGCATTTAGAGCACAGACATTCTAGACTTCACAAAATAAATAAATAAATATGTTGCTTCGATGGGAGTAGGCACATATTGTTGCTTACTTATAATTTACTTCGGACCACTTCTCTGTGGGAGTTGTGCAAGATGGAGAAGTCTTAGTGAAATTTTTAAGAAAGAAAGAAAATGTATTTACATAGCCAGATAATCAATATGTTTTGATTATAAAAGTCGTAGATATTGTCATGGTTTTACTTATACCGTTAATTTGTCGCCGAGGGAAATGTATATTTCCGGTTTCATTTTGAACTATAACAGTTATTAGTGTAATTTTTTTTTCTTGGTTCGAAGAATTGATTTCTTTTTCGTGATTTTTTTATAAAGAATTTGTGCTGTTACTCTATTAGGGCTTTTTCTTTTTTAAGACTAGTAAATTTTTTTTAGTCCAAATAATTTTAAAGTCATTAATATATAATTTGCTTTTGAGTGAACAAAAGTTTCTAACTGGTTACCAGCATATTTTAAGAAACAAACAGTCTTTTTATGTACCTAAATATTCTGCAATGATGTTAAAAAGTTTAGTTTTGTACCCAATTGACGCGTGACAATATAATATTTTACTGCCCTGGCCAAGGTACAGCATACAGGTGGCTAAGGTACAACCCAGTGATGTAACATAGAGAAAAATGAACGATTTTTTTATTTTTAATTCTTACATTGCTATGTAGTAAGCAAGAGTGAAAATTAAAGAGGATTAAACAGCTGATTTGTTGATGTTTCTAAAGCACCCACAATTTTCTTTTTTAGACTTGATTTGACCATTTTTTTTTTCAAATAAAAAAAAGAGGGCGAAGTATGGCACCTTCCCCTATATTAATTACATATAGTAAAAGATACATTAAAATGTAATATGACATAAAATATTAAAGAAAATCGTATAAGTAAATACTTGCCTTTACAGGGTGTTTAAAAAAAGTGTGGTCAAACTTTAAGGATAGGTAAAGCATGCGATAAGCATCCAAAATCGCAGAAGAAAATTGATGCACAAACGCCATCTGGAGGCAGCAAATAGCAAAACAGCGCTGGCCAAAATGCCGATATCCTTCTGAACCTTAACGGTATTTAACTGGAATTTTTATATAAGTTCCCTATAATCTGGCTATGAAGTTGTGAAAGAAAAATTACTACCTTTCGCGCATGCGCAGTAAAAAACTATTTAGTACAAATGCTAACATCTTCTGTAATATTCAAAATATTTACGTCAAATTTTAATTGAAAACTTCTCTAACATATTATCACGTACTCTGTAAGTGTCATACAATTTGGTTAAAAACTCTGCAAATATGCGAAAAAATTTGGGATTTTTTAAGGAAACCTTTATATGTACCCGAATATTCGTGCTATTTTTACGAATATGCATGTAAATGTTTCGCACATCACACAAACGAATTGATGAAAGTTGCAAACCATTATGAGATTTCTGTGAAGTGGGGTGAGCCCAAATCCCTTTTCGAATTCATCAATTTCTGGTCGGTCTCCTAAATGCCATCGTGACAGAATATAAAATGCAAATTGTGAGTTAAAACCTATTCTGTTTATGGTCGAAGTTCGAGGAAAATTCATCAAGCCTTTCGGGATATATTTAAAAAAAATGTGCATTATCAGCTTTCTGTGAAGTAGCTGGATGCACTCGCTTGTGCCTGACCTTGTGGCTTTGGAGTATTGAAAGAAAAATTACGCTACGTTTCGCACATGCACAGTATTATTTACTACACATACTCATATTTCCTCTAATATTCAAAGGATTTACATTAAATTTTAATAAAATGCTTCTTAAAAATATTGCCGAATATTCTGTAAGTTTCGTATAATGTGGTTGAAAACTCCGTATGTTATAAGAAAAAACATGCCGAAAAATTTGTTAAAGTTCCCGAAGAATCAGTTAAGAATCTTCCCGAATATTCGTGCTATTTTCACGAAAATGCACGTAAATATTGCGCACTTCAAACAAAACCATTGGTGAACATTTCAAGTCATTATCAGCTTCCCAGTGGCGTACCTACATAAAATGGCGCCCAGGGCAAATACCGAAACTGCGCCCCCTCTTTTTTCTTTTGAAATGTGATCCTCATTTTCTTTTCGGAAACTTTATGCCGGGGAGTGCAAAGATTAAAAGTGCAAATGAACTCAAAAAATGACATATAAAACATTTTTCAGTTGATAAAATTTACAAATTTTTTAACGAAGTTTCTTAATTAATTAATAATTTAATTAAATTTTAACTGAACATGTGCATTTCATTTATCTCGTATTTGAAAAATAATATGCGCACAATAATTGCACTTAATCAATCCCATCTTAAAAAACCCACCCTTAATGCGAGGAAAAATGAAAAAAATTACATACATTACTTTTCCCCCATAGACAGTAGGAAAACATTAAACATTGAAGTAAATTATTTGCTAACATAGATAATATCATACAAAAGCCTTAGTGACAAATATATTTAATATTATTCGTAGTATAATTCATCATATAACTTCATACACACCTTTAAATTTATTAATCAATTTACAACTAATAAAGTTTAATAATGTTTTATCTAGCACCTTAAGACAAAGTTGAAATTCATTGCATGAAATTAGGGGATACGCTATTGCTGGGGGAAAATGCTGATTCAATCATGAAAAAAAATTACAATGTTATTAATTTGTTTATGACATGTAAAATTGAAATTCCTTATTATTTTAGCAGATATTATTTGTGTTCATAAAAAAAAGATACATTATTTCTGAAAAGAGGCTTTAGAGTATCCAATTGTTATAAATTAACTTTTCTGACTTTTAATGAAGCAAAAGCTTTTATAATTACAGTACTTTAGTACTATAATGTTTGTACATGTACTAAACATAAGGGGATTACAAACAAAAAATGATTGCCAGATTTACATTTTTAAATAATTATTTTAGGTTAAGTATTAGTAGTTTAATGATTTGATAGTCAAGGGAAATTTTAATGCGTTTGTTAACAGTAAAATTAATTGGCGACGATAGCGTAACTCTGCCAAGAAAGAAAACGCTTCACATTACGGCAGGAATTGGATTCTCTTTTATGTATTTGTTTTCGTTAATTATTAAAGAATTCCCTTTCATTTATCTTTATTTCATCGTCAATACGGACCAACAATTTTTACCAGAAACTATAAAACTTTAAGCGATCTTTTCTCTCTCTCTGAGTACTTTTTTGTTTGTTTGCGTTTGGCAGAACAACTGCATCTAGGGTTTGCGAAATAAAATTTAAAATAAACACTATCGCATTTTCATCATACAAATTATGCAAATATTCAGTACTAAAAACAATTTAAAGATAGCGAACTTACATCTTTTAAAGTTGCTGGAGTGCTTTTACACTACTCAAAAAAATGGAGGTATATGTTCCGTTCTTCACTCTTTGCTGATTGAAAATAGGAATGACAGTTTCGCTAACCATTTACCACCAATTTCCGAAGAACTGATATCCAGTCAGCATGAATCAGGCCAACCGTGAAAACCCATCAGAAACCCTGCGGGAGATAATCATCCCTAACCATCTTCCCACCCTACCGAGACACAAATTTGGGTAGCGACCTTCCTTAAACTAGCTTTTAATTTTGTTGACGGGGGTTTGGGTCAGGAAATCTTTGAAACATAATATTACTTGTTATTTAGTCGCAGCTTGAGATTTCCGGGTTGTAAAAATGACTGTATCCTTAAGATTTTCCCTCACTTTGTTGAAACCATTTCAATTTTTAAGAAACTTGGAAATAAGTTTAAAAAAACTTCTTTTCTTTTAAATACAACCAATTGCTTCCTTAATTTTGAGCCCCCTTGCAATAGCGCCCAAGGCACTTGCCCTACCTGCCCAACTCTAGTTACGCCACTGCAGCTCTCTGATAAAGCCCAGATTTCTTTCTTCATCATCAACTTCTGATCGGTGACCGAATTTTCACTGTAAAATGTGAGGTTAAGTCTCTTCTTTACATGGGCCAAGTTCAAAGAACATCCATCCGGCCTTTCGGGTGATATTCGAAGAAATATGCAAATCCTAATGTGTTCACATTCTTCTGTCACCCACCTGTGTATACAGATGAAATCTAAAAATCAATTTGTTTCCTCAAATCTAATACCAGATGGCGCCACAGACACACTAAAGTACTGACAGAAATTGTCAAACCTTTGACGAATTTGGTGCAAAATTTGATACACATCTGTAATTCTGGTGATAAAACTAAGTTTCATATTATACCCGTCCGGCTCCTTGCGCACGGACGGACAGGCAGACAGGCCAGAATTCGATAGAAATCTACTAATTTGTTATGCAGGCCACATACCAAGTTTCGTTCGCTCGATTTTCAGCTATCACGTTCACAAGCAGACCGCGACAGATATAATTTAAAATCTCTAAAACGTACAGATTCATCAAAATCTCGAGGTCGGATTCTCGACGATTTCAATACTTTCTCTCTGGGCATTTCATAAACAAGAAAGTGAAAACGAAAACTGCCGACATTGAAATAAGAAAAGAACGCAGATGCAAAAATGATGCTTGGACAAAAGATTGGATGATAAGAACTGAAGCCAATGTGAAGTATTAAACTTCCGCCTGAAAAGCAGATAACTTTGCGTGGCATGGGGAACAAAACTAGTGACACTTTTGGGGAGGAAAACTGAATGTGCAGCAATTCTTGACACATGCTAAAAACATTAAGGACAATTAGGGAGACAATAAAAGAAAGACACTATGCTAAAAACATTAAGGACAATTAGAGTGACAATAAAAGAAAGACACTATAAATATAACGCTTGTATAAAATCTTATTCTTAGAAAGAGAAATGAATTAAATATAAGGCAAATTAGAACAAGGAACGCAGTATAGGTGAGTCATATGCGAGTTCGTCAAGTCCGTTGAAACTGCATTGGGTGGAAAGTCTATAGCCCAGTGGTTGGGTAGTTGAATTCGGAATTAATTAGGGGAAAGCTGGAAATTGTTTTAATCCCTTCAGTTTAGGTCTGGAATGAACATACCAAGTTTCCCTCCTCCTGCTAGGTGAGCATTAGCCGCTGCGTGCAGATTTCTAGTCAGAAAATAGGACTTTTTTCATTAATCGATCTATATCTCCACAAAAGCTCATGCTATCAAAAATATTTTAGTACAAAAGGTGTAGAGCTTGAAATTCTGAATAAAATGAGTACCAACACTTATTATATTCAATGAAAATTAAGCTCACAACTGTGCTTCAAAGTTTTGCCTAAATCGCTAATCAAGAGCTTGATGCGAGAACGGACCAAGTTTTATGTTTACCCTGCCTCCAATTATTATAAATACATATTAAATTTGTTCAGGATGCTTTTACAATTATTTCAAGGCTTTATTTAGTATATTTTGAGGGAAAAAACCACTGTTATTATGATTTAACAGAAGAAAACATCACACGAAAACTTCAGCAATGGTTCAGAGAGTGTTTATTAATTAGAAGCAACGGATTTCTCATCCGATAGAAGTTCTTCAAAATAACTCAAAGCTTCTTCTGCATTCAGGTATATGCACGGCATTTTAAATAGATTACCGGTTATTTTGCAAAAGAAATCTTACAAAATTATAAACTGCTCTTGAAATAAAAAAAAAAGATTATTTGTATAAATTAGTCCATAAACGAAATTTCTACGAATGGAGAAGAGATATATAACTAACTTTAAAGGAAGACTCTGAAGGAATGAGAGTTCTCAGTTCTCTTTCAAGTAAGAAAGTTGCATTTTACAAGGGACATTGCTACTGTTGGGGCTGATTAGTGGATATTTACCCATATGGGAAACACGTGACCATCATATATCGATAGCTCAAATACAAAAAAAGAGAGCGGATGCGTTGATGACGTCGCTTTGGGAGCACACCGTTTAGTCCAAATGATAAGTAACCGAATAAGTCATTTCGTAGTAATAAAAATCATAATAGTCATTTCGTCACAATTGGACTATTAGGATGTTTTTAAAAATATATCACACTATTTTGTCAAAAATACAAATTAGGGAAGCATTTTGAATTTCTGTATTGAGTATCAGACAATTAAAAGTCAATCTGTTTCAACTGTCACATGAATATAAAAAATGCTACAGAAGACAGATTTTTATTATTAAAAATTTATATATTATAATGGATTTGATTCTGCACAGCGATGCCAGTCAGAATTCAGGGAAACAAGATATTTCATGAAAAAAAAAAAACGTCCTCAATGGGAAAAACTCCTTAGATCAAAGATCATTTCGTACATATTAAGATGCTATATATTGGTTGAAAATTTATTTAAGAAAGTTATTTTTCTTGTTTATGAAAAATATAATTTTATTTATAAAATAATATTCTAAAATGATATTAATGTAAAAGGTAAAAAAAACTTAGAAGATAATCAAATTTTTTTTGTCTTAACCTTTGTTTCATATTACACGGGTATTTCATTACATTCGTTTCGTTTTGTCGTGCTGCCATCTATTGTAAAATCTTGAAGTTTTATAAAATTTTACTAGGAAGAGATTTAGAAATTTTGTCTTAAAGTGTATAATTATTTTTATATTTGTTTTTTCAATTTATTTTAAAGTGATAAAGAAACTGAAATGTTACAGGTGAAATTTATTTATTTTCTCTTTGTTTAGATATTTTTCTCTTATTCTTTCCAATAAACGTTCTGGATTTTTCCATTTTGCTCATAACTGATGCATGAATTCTAAATACATTAAATGCAATAGATTTCATGCCACAAAATAGAAATGAGTTGCATAAACCGTAAGGAAACTGTTTACATTTCTTCCTAGAAAATTTGCACAGCCTTCCTCAAAATTTATAAAAATAAAAATATATAATAATAACTTAATAGTATATTAATTAAAGTTTATAATAATCACAAATTAATCTCGCAAAAAATTATGCTCGAACAACAAAAAATTCCCCTGAAACTAATTTATCTGCTTCTTTTGATGCCTGAACCAACAAATCAATTTTCCAAAACGAACCATAGCAAAATGCTCAGTCTGGAGAATTTAAAGAATTTCTTTCATCCTTCAGAGAAATGAAGATTCTTTTAAATGAATATTCAGGGGTCACTAAAGAGTACGAGCGCTGAACAACAATCAAAATTTTGCTCCAGGATTTATTATAATTCCATTAACAATGTTTTAAATAAATAATATTCCTCAGACCATGTAATAGTTTAAAGTTATTAAAAAATTAATTAAGATACGAGCAAATTTCTTGTTTCTGCATAGTTCGTTAAAAATGTATCAAACTCATTTTCCTACTGAGCGGAAGGAAATCCCTCCAGGGTTCTGTCAAGAATCAGAGTGACTGAAATAAAATGAAAAAATTCCATGTTCAAAGGGAATAAAA